>JABXWE010064448.1:0-19284 GCA_014611495.1 Limonius californicus
AAGAAAAGGCCTTATGAAACTAGTTCTTTAATATACTATTAAAGCAACATACCGTGATATTAATTATGTCGCTTGACAAAGTATTGTGTAATATCTGGCACGAAAGTATAATTTGGCCACAAAAATGTGAAATTTAATATATGAAGTTTTGAGCAACGCCTGTAATAAGCTGAAGCTACTCAAAGCTTTGTTAGATATTTTACATTAGTCCTTTTTTTAAATGTATACTGTATTTTTAACTCAAAATGTATATGGTTGTACATGGATTAACCATTTCATTCGTAAACCCAAATGTTCCGCTGTTCCCAAAATATGTTTGGTTTTTATTTTCAGTACGTATAATTTGATATTTTGGTGAAAAAGATTTAGCTAATAAAACTGTCAATTGTGAACAAAAATGTATGTAGTACGACCTCCACAAAATATTTAGTAAGAGAGAATCCAGTAAAACTAAAATTGACGAAAACCTAATATTCGTTTTTAGACCGTATTTTAATAAAACAAATAATTAATCTAAAGGAGATAGACGCTAAAGACACGGGAAAAATAGTTTGGATGAGGCAATAGGAACGATAAATAAGATAAAAGTAGTCAAATCTGTTGGTTACAACAAATTATCTCCTAAAATGATTAAGTTTACGGGAGAAGAGGGAACGAAGGAGCTGTATCGTATCTTTAACATATATTTTTCTTCTGACTCTAATTCTGGAATGCTGAGGTCTTCGTGGTATGGTTTCGGGGTGTCGACCTTGGGCCTCTTTATGTTCGGCTTTTTCTTCATTGCGATTTTTGTCAGTTGGTTGACGTTCATTCTATCTCATAGCTGTTCCAGTTGTACAACATCCTGAATAATACAGACTTCTGGGATCTTTTCAATCCTTATTTCGTCTCGTAGGGTAACGCCTGCTATGGACTATAGACTTTTTATATCTGTCCTTTGCATAATGCGTTTTGTTTTAAAGGTTTCACCTCTAATTTCGGTATAAATTAAAATGGGCCTGCAGCAGGTTTTATAGATATTGCTTTACCTTTAATAGACACTATATTTACAGCGCCGCATTAAAGCTTTTTGGGCTGAAAGACTACTTGGAAAAAGGGCCGAGTAGGCAGATAGATTTCAAAGGAGTTGAAAATTTGGCCCTGTATTTATTTTTTACATTACATCTCGTAAGTAGTCATATGTTGGAAAGCAACAAGAATACTAACAGATTGGGGTACCGGAATAATAATAACCCAGAAGTTACAACTATATAAATTATAGTGGCATTTCGTTACTATATGTAATGTAATATATGCCTATAAAGTATACGAAGGAATTTTCGGAAAAACTAAGAGAGATTGTATAAACTCGCTTACATGATATCTAGAGAGGCTTCAAAGCAGGTCAAAGTGCGTAAGATCACTCTTTCATCCTACGTCAGATCCATGAAAAATCTGATAATAAATTAAGAAGCGTTCCTCTGTTTTATAGATTTAAAAAAACGTTTGACAGCATATGAAGCTAGACAATATAATATAGTTTACTTACAAAATTAGTTCATGTAGATTTATTACAATCCATTAAAAGTGTGTGTTTAAAAACCATCTTAATGGCAACAGAAGCTCGAAAGAATCTGTAACAATAGAAGGGGCAATTTTCATTACGCTTCTGTATATTTCTGTAATGGATGGAAAAATTGGCGAGGGTAAAGTAAAACAAAAAAATCCATGTAAGGTACAGGAACTTTCAAATTGTGAACTTCGAAGTATAAGCGTTTGCTGACCATCTTGTCGTATGCGCAGAATCTCAGGAGAAATTACAGGTAAATCTACAAGTATGGAACTAAACGCTAGCAAGATATAAATTAGTTAATGTAGGAATATAGATAAAACTAAGATAATGGTTACAACTTGCAGGAAACTAGCTACAAATATAGTATTAAGTGATAAGGTCGTAAAGCGAGTAGTAGTAGTTGTTGTAGTAAGACCCATTATTTCCTTAGGGGACATAGGGAGTTGATTTAATTTTTGCAGTCTTTCTTCACGTGAACCGTTTGTTTCAGTTGAGGTATTATCCTTTTCGTTTCTTTGCCAATTGTTCTTTGCCAGATAGCAGTTATTGACATTAATATAATCCAAATTGCAGGTGCCCATCTTCTTGTTTATAAAAGTTATACATTTAATAATACTGGGGGAATCGTGATCTCGTTGAAATAGAAAAATTCGAGACAAGTGATAAAATACCTTTTTAATAAAGGTTTATGGCGGCAGAAAATGTTTAATGACGTGTACAGAGTGTTAAGTGATTTTACACGGTCATATTAACTAATTAAGAATTGGTGCTGAGATTTTAAATGAGGAAGGAAGTCGCGTCAACATGCACCATGTGCTGGACCACCAAAAACTCACTCAAGAAAATATTGATTTGGTCCATGATATGGTACTGACTGATCTGAGAATTACGGTCAGATATGTGGCTTTTCCGTTGAAAGCGCTTAGAAAATTTTTCACGAACAATTGGGTCTGACAAATTTGGTGCATGATGGATTCAGAAAATGTTGCCACTTGACATATTCGCCAAATCTGGTCCCAAAGACTTTCACCTGTTCCCCAAATTAAAAGAACATCTTCGGGCAACTCATTTTTCGGACGATGAAGAACTGATGGCTGCTGTGAATGAGTGGTTTGTAGTGCAGGACAAAGAGTTTTTTTTATAAAGGCATTCAAGATCTACATCATCATTATACTAAGTGTGTTAACATTTTAGGGGATTATGTTGAGAAATAAAGTTGCTTCAAATGTCTAAGTTATTTTCTTCTATATCAGGGACAATAAATGATGTGTTTAGCAACTGCTGAATGTCATCCATTTCTTTGCACAAATTGAACTTGCTTTTATTTGAAGCTGGTGTACTGCATTTCCTGTCTCGTATAGGCGTATGAAAACCGAGATTCAGTGAAGAGCATGAAGTATACTGAGAGAAAGAAACACTAAGATCGAAGAGAAAATACAATACAGAAAATACGTTTAAGGAAGGCATCATTAATAACGACTAATATGGATGGAGAAAAGAAAATAATGCAGGAAATAACGGTACGCCTTTAAAAGGAAGCAACCAGCTGTACATATCGACTAACAAAAAAAGAACAGCAATATCATCGAAGCATGATTAAGAAGAAACATGAAACAGAAAATTGCGGAGTATCATCGCTGAAAGTATTTTACAACATATTGACGATCGAAATAGGGAAGTTTACCATTAAACTAATAATGTCGAAACTTTCGACAAATACTAAACAAGCAAAACTTAACATGTGTGTTTTATTGATATTATTAAAGAAGCCATAGATTACCATGTTGGCAGCAGTAGATGTGCCCCGCAAAATAGTATACAAATACAGTACAATTACTAATTCAGGAAAGTAGAAGTATCCAGCTACAGTGAAGTGTAAGAAAAAGTGTTTAAACGAACCAACAATACGATTCTGAAAAAATGAAAAGGTGTAAAATCTGCTTCAGATTTAATTTTTATACACTTTATACACTGATGGCTATGTGATTATAGATACCCAAGAAATGTCATCGTTTTTATTAGTTCAAATCGTACGAGATATACACTCTTTTTGTTTTACGGAGGTTTGGGACTATAGTTACAGCTTCCAGTTTTTGTGCAATTGCAGGTCTCAATTTTTTTCTATTGTTGAACTTAAACAGTAGACAGTGACATCGAGTTGTAATTACACAAATTACCTATTACACTAAGAGAGTAATAAAATGTTGTTGTGCGATGTTCCAAGCTTAGAATCTATACCTGCAATAATTCTTCAATGTTCTTAACTAAATATGACAGTTTGTAGGACCTATCGCGATCCAGGCTTTCTTTAAATCTGCACTTTGAAAGTCCCTATTCTCTAAATGCATGACCATTGAGGAGGT
This sequence comes from Limonius californicus, assembly GCA_014611495.1. Lineage (NCBI taxonomy): Eukaryota > Metazoa > Arthropoda > Insecta > Coleoptera > Elateridae > Limonius > Limonius californicus. Next base: position 3,916 of record JABXWE010064448.1, read on the forward strand.
CTCTTTTTCTTCTGTTTTTTGCTCTTTTTCACCTTTATCGGCGATACACAGTAAATTGTCTCCTGGATCTGTCAAGAATTAGATGACTACGCCCGATAAAGAAGCCTGTCAACTGATTTATTTCCTGTCAACCTAGGCTTAGGAGTTCTTGTGCTGCTTTCTTCGGTGAACCTCTTACAAGCGCCTCGCATGCTAGGGTAATCTTCCCAATAATGTCTTTTTTTTAGAACGTCTGTGCTATATTACCTGACTACCATACTATTTCGTCGTTTGGTTTTGGAATGCAAATATACACGACAGAAATTTAATAAAGGTGGTTATAACGAACTCCATTTAAGCATAAAAAAATATCAGATATCTTAAATGAGGTAATCTGGAGACACACATGTATGTCATAGGGAGTAGAGCAAAGATTTACAAAACATGTGTGAGTCCGATTTTGACATATACAGCAGAAACTTTAGCAGAAATTTAAAAGACTGGTGAGAATTACAGAAATGAAAATGTTAAGAACAGTAAAAGGAGTAACCCCAAGATAATATCAGAAGTAGCGACGCATGGGAAGGATTTCAAATAGGAGATGCAGTAAGACTGTTAGACAGAAGAAGACGGCATTGAAGAGACCATGTAGACAAGACCCCAGAGAGAATTGCGAAGTAGGAAGGAGACCTCCTGGTGGACCCCCTAAAAGATGGGCAGAGAGCTAGGCATCGGAATCCTAAGAGAGATAGAAAGCAGCAAAATAGAAAGAAGTCCTAATAAAAGAAGAAGAAGGAGAAGTATTTTATTATATCGAAAGAGCAAGCTCTCAATCTCAACTTTTTCGCAGATGTAATAATTTGAAAATACTACTTTGTATAAACAAATAGATAATAGTGTATATATATATATAATATTATGTTTCTTATTAGTTACATAACACCAAATCGAACTAACTCGTTGTATGAAAAGTGTATTATTTATTGTATTAATGGCTTTTTGGTAGCTTACAATCAAACATCTAATATAATATTGTGATAATACAAATATGGTTAATAAAATGTCTACACAGATTGTGCAATGCTACTACTAGGGTCGAACATGGTAGCAACACACCCGAAATAGATTCTAGAGTTCAACAAAATTGAACTAAGATCGTATTAGGCTGATAGACTGCCCTACTCGTAAACTTACTTTTACTTGTCCTGTTTCTAAATATACAACTCTATTTCCCTATGAGAGTTGTTTTCTATCTATCTTAGCTTGGAAGGAGCAAAACAAGGTACATTATTCAAATTTGTGTCCATCCTAATTGTTTATAATGCTACGTATCTACTTAATTTCTTCTCTAGGTTATGTTATAGTTTTATAGTAGTAACGACACGATTTACATTAATGTTCCCATGTGTTTACAGGGATCGGTTCCGTACAACTATAAATGTGATGTGCGACTCCCTGGGAGCCAAGCTGGTGGACATGTTGAGTGCAAACGATTTAAGAGCTTTGGATGACATAGACAAATCAAATGCTGACCCTCATGAGCTAGTAGAAATAGTAAAAGGCGACACACACGTATAAACATAAATGCACATGAAGATGTAGATAAAATTCATCTCGAAACTCACTTAGAATTCTATTGACATTCTCTTACAGATAAATTATTTTATGAATGTATCGTCGCAGTTTATCGCATCATTTTATGTACATTCATGTGGTTAATATTTTATACTTTAAATTTCTTAGATTTGCATATCAGTAGAATATATTTTAGCTACTTTTAAATAGCTGCACATTATGCGTTAACGTGCTTGGCCCTCAGTGTAAATATCACAAGTTGTTTAATTTGCCATTGTTATAAGAGACGTTCTATTTATCATATAGTTGTACTGCATTGTGTATAAAGAATTTTAGTATAAGCGAAATATGATATTAAGTTTTATAGAGTTATAAGTTTTTAACTAATGTTTTGTTTATTATTATTACTTAGCAACTGGCATTGCTTATTATAAAGTGCATGTTATATATGTTAAATGTCAAACATTAAAACGTGTGTGCAATATACTGTAGGGCGTTAATGTTAACTAAAGAATACGTAAAACAAGTATCTGAATGCGTTCACTTTAGGGACCAATTTAGTTTTTACGGCGATTTAAATTGTAAATTAAAACCATTTTGTCAGAAATTGGTATGTTATAGAATTCAGACAATAAACTGCCGTCGGTGGTAGTAAACACATCAAAGGGGTGCCATGTAATCAAACTAATATTTTAGAAGTTATTTATTAAGAGTTGTTCACTTTTATTAATATAATATGTAGAAAACATTGCATACAATGCAATTATAATCTCGGCAGTTAATAGTTTCATATATAACGAAAATTTATGTTTTAGTCTAATAATCCATTATTTATTTTATATTTGTTTTGATAAGATTGATTATAGAGTGAGTAGTAAATAAACTAACTTGTAGGTTACTACTTTTATTAAGAAAACTCACAAAATCTTAATATGTGTAATTGTAACATTACATGGATAAAAGTCGTGTATCCTAAAATTTGTTAGATATAGATCAGAGAAATTAAAAATATTATTTCATGTATTATTTACAATTTACAAACTCAATTAATAGCAATCTTGTTTGGAAACATTTCTTAAACAGCTCAATATAGTAAACTCAAAGGGAACATTGTTAACAATTTTTGGAATGCATACCTAATTTTATTGTTCGGTAAAAGAAATTGTAATCTTCTCAAGCTAATAACTGAAATGTCTGAGAAATATTTTATTATATCGCTTCTGAATAAAACTCGAATACAATAAAATTAAAGTACTAATGTACAAGTATGCGAGTATCTCTAAGTCATGTAATGGATATATTGATGTGTGTTATAATGTAATGTAAAGAACTGTATGTTTAGTACTGTAATATGTGATTCTCTCATAACAGATATTATATTAAACTTTCAAAGCAGTCGATTTTACTTCGTTTCTGTGTGCATTTCAGAACTCCTAAAAAATGTGGTACTATAAGTTAATTGCGATTTTAGTAGTTATCTCAGGATAAACGCGAAAAAATCTAAAATTGTGAAAGCAAACATGCTCAAATGTAATAGCAATTCTATTATTTGCTTTATTTCAATTACATAAATTTATGAAACTGTATATCTGCTAAAGCAGCGATTTTCAACATGTGGGGCGCGCCCCCGCGTGATAACACTAAATGGGGGGCGAGAGATATAAAAAATAGGAAAAAATAGCATACAAAAATTAATTTTTTCCTGAAAGAAAAGCAATAAAATACATTCAGACATAATAAAAAATAAAATACATGTTGACACTGATATAATACACTTATAAATAGGATTGTATCAGTACTGCACAATGTATTTAATAGTTAACTTATCAATACTAAATTAAAAACAAGTTTAATAATTATTAGTGACTCCCTGGGCCTGTATTGCAGAGCAAAGTTTTTCGAAAGAAGGTTTAATATTAGAAACTGACACACTGAGATCTTTTCCTATGTTTAGCTGAGATCTATATTTTGTCTTCAAAGCAACCACCGCAGAAAATCCGGTTTCGCAAAGGTAAGATGTTGCAAATGGTTATAGTATACGAAATGCTTTTGTTTTCAGTGCAGAAAACACATCATCCACCCCTGCCCAAAATTCAAAGAGTAATTTATTACTAAATTGTCTTTTGATTTCGTCACTTGCCGTGAAGTCTATGAAGATTTCTTCTTCGGCAGTTTATAGACCTTCGGGAGTATTTTGAAATGGGTCTCTAACCGACTCGTAACTTGCAACCAAGTTGTCGTCAGCAAAATAGTATATTAAAGAACTAGTTTCATAAGGCCTTTTCTTAACGCACGAGTCCAAGTTTGAAAAACGAGACGCGAAGCGTCGAGTTTTTCAACGGACGAGTGCGACAAGTGGTCTTATGAAACGTGTTCTTTATGCTATTTTTTCTATTGAGGAAGTTTAAGAGTATTTTAAATAAATTTATGTAGAAAATTTTACGTCAATTCGATTACTAGGGAGTTTTTATAAACACTTATGGCAGCACTGACAGATGGCTGAAACTGACATTTCAAACTTTCAAATTTAAATCGAACTACCAACATCGTAAAAAAACAAACTAAAACGAGTATGATTATAGGCCTCCTTAACGTACTGTTTTTAAGCTAAAACAGTACGCTTAGAACGGCTTTATAAAACCGAAATAGAAAAAATACTTTTTAAAATTGTTTGCCAGCATGGCTAAATGATTTTCAATAATTACAAATACTTTCCATGTTGTTCTTCAGCTTTGTAAGTTTTAATGCATTTATCCACATTTGCAAACATTTCTAGGTTTTTTGCTTTAAATTTCTACTCCACAATTCCAATTTTCTACAAAAAGCATTAACTTTATCAATCGTATCCAACATATGTGTGTTTGCTCCTTGGAGTTGAAGATTCAAGGTGTTTAATTTCTCGAATATGTCGACCAAGTAGCTCAATTTCATCATAAATAAATCATCTCGAAACTTCTCGGCTTCCAGTCGGTTTTCCTCTTCTAGAAAAATGGCGATTTTATCTCTTAATTCATAAACATCTTGCAAACCTTTCCCACATGATAACCATCTTGCCTCGCAACAAAATAGTAACGCTGAATGTACTGTACCTATGTCTTTAGAAAGTGCACAAAAGATTCTTGACTTTTGGGGTCTCATTTTTATATAATTTACTACGGTTACAACCGTCGTTAGCACAATATTCAGACCAGGACTCATTTCCTTGGACTCCACAGCTTCTCTGTGGATCACGCAATGTGTCCCGTCATACTGTGGAGATTTTTGTTTCACAAGTGCTTGTATACTTTGGAATTTTCCAGACATTGTACGAGCACCATCGGTGCATGTTCCGACGCAATTTTTCCACTCTATGTTTGCCTCGTTTACAAAATCATTTAAGATAGCAAATATTGCAAGTGCTGTTGCTTTGAGTTCTATTGGTTTGCATAAAAGTAGTTTTTCTACTGCTGACATACCATCACAAAATCGAACATAGGCAATTAAGTGATCATCTTCATTGCTATCTGTTGCTTCATCAAGCTGAGTTGAAAACAATTTGTCACGCAATTTTCCGAAAAGCTGATGCTTTACATCTTCAGCTATATCACCAATTCGACGGGCAACAGTATCATTTGATAGAGGTATGGACTGCAATTGTTTGGCAAAATTATCCAAACCTAGTTTCTACGATCTCAACTGCAGCTGGCAGAATAAGTTCTTCACCAACGGTGTGGGGCTTTTTACATCTGGCTATTTTATATGAAACTGTTTAAGAGGCAAGTAAAGCTTTTTCATTCACAGATATACTTTTTGTAAAAAATGATTTTTGCTTTTCATTTTAATTCGAAGAATTATCGGGGTTTGTTAATGTACTCACTATGAAGCGTTTCCAAATGTCGTTCAAGTTTATTGGGTTTCATGCTGTTTGCTGCCCAAATTTTTGAGCAAATGACACAAAGGGGCCTTTTCTTCTTTATTTACTTCAGTGCTGGTAAACCCAAAATTTAAATATTCTTGAGAATATTTTCTTGACTTTATCTTCGGAACCACGCTCATCTGTATACTTTTTGATGCTTTACTATTCTCTAATGCTCGCTTACGCCCACTTAAATATTTATCCATGATTTTGTATAAATTTACCGCTACTCGAATACCGTGAGTTGCAGTTAACACGTAAATTACAACATACACATTCACGATTTAAGGATCGACTAGACTGAGACTGGCTGGAGTTGAACGAGGCGCAGCATTTATACACGCTTGCGTTGCAGTCGCGCAGGCATTCTAGAATGTTGGAGACAAATCGGAACTTCTCGGGAAGCCGCGAGAATGTCGGATATGGTAGACGTAAGACAGAGAGCAATAGAGAGGCATCGATTCTAGTTTTATCAACGCAGCGGATCGGTGTTGCCAAACATCAACAAATTTACCTATTCGTGGTAATTTTTAAGGTTTGTAATTAAGAATTAAGGTCGTAGTGTAGCTTTAGCGTCAAAATAAAATTAAATAGTGGGTACGGGGCCCAGAAAATTTTGAGAAATGAGAGAGTCGACCAAAGATTTGACTCGTCCTCTCCCCCTACTAACTTTTGAACAACTAGATATTTCTTCACAAAATTTTGTGTGCTTTAATGGAAGGCTAAATACTACTTTTTAGTGCATATTTAAATTTAATAACCTTCAAAATGGCGGCTAGGCGCCATCTTGAACTTTTTTAAATAGCAATGGGGGTCGAGTGACAGCTCATTTGAAAGGTATTTTAATTCTACGTCTGATCCTGGAGTTTTAAAAAAATATTCATCCAGAAAAAAATGACAGTTGATTGAAGATAACAAGTTTGCGGAAAAAACTAAGAATTAAAGTAAAAAAGGTATGCTTTCGAAATGTTCACCATTGAAGAATGAAGAAAAACAAGAAGATTCTAAAACACAACAAAACTTATTTTATATAACAAAAACTGAATAGTAATACTATTTTAATAAATGTTCAAAGTGTGCTCCTTGAACTTCTTGGCAATAGAAAAACCTATTTAATATCTCTTTCCGTACTTTCAACGCCGATATTTGCACAAGCCTCTGTTCTTCCAAATTAGGTATCTGTTTGTGATATTAAGCAAAACGCTAAAAACTGTAGGGGGCGAAACCACAGAAGTAAAACAACTGAAATAATTAGTCTTTCTGTTCTGTCACTTTCATTCAGTTATTGTGTCTGCTCACGTTTGAATATTGAGAGTTAAAACCGGTGATACTAACAATAATTATGGCGAATGTTCGAACTTTGCAAGAAAAAACAGAAGCAGTTTTTATTTTTGCTGAAGCCAATCGAAACTTTCACGAAGCCGAAAGAATATTTAATCAACCTTTTCCCGACTGTCTTATTTCGAGGGCGTATTTAAGAGAACTGCAAATATTTATTAACACTGGAAGTGTGCAAAACAAGAAAAACCCTGGACGATCCGCAATTTCAGAAGAGAAAGAAATTCAGATAGTCGGTGAAATGGTATTACATTCTCAGGAATCAACTTCATACGTAGCTGCAATATGTGATGTATCGGCGACCGCTGTCAAAAAGTTTTTAAAACGGCATAACTTCCATCTATACAAAATGAAGGTTTTACACCAGTTGATTGAAGATGGACCGGATAGATGCATTGAATTATGTGAGGTCATGACCCAAACCATTGCAAGAAACCCATCCTATCTTCCCGCAATATCTGTTTTAGTGACAATATTGGTGCGATGAAAATCTCCATGTTTTCCGGGAAGGTCACACCCAATTTCAGCAAAAAATGAATGTGTGGATAGGAATACCTGGCGACCATATCGTAGGTCCCTTGTTTATCGACGGAAACCTTACTGGGGAAATGTACTTGAACATGCCGGAAAACCTTCTTCATCCTTCAAGTTCGCAATTATCTCGATGCAACGTATCCTCGACGATGGATTGGTCGTCATGGTCCAACAGAATGGCCTCCGCGATCCCCTGACCTCCTGAACTCAAGGATCAGACGCATAATTAAAATACCTTTCAAATGAGCTATCACTGCCCCCCCCCCACTGCTATTTAAAAGAACAGTTCAAGATGGCGCCTTGAAAGTTATAAAATTTAAATATGGGCCAAAAAGTAGTATTTAGCCTCCCATTAAGGCACACAAAATTTTGTGTCAAGTTGTTCAAAAGTTAGTGGGGGGGGGGGAGGATACTAAAGTAATTTTAAATAAGCTAAAATAATAGTTATATATTGCCTAATTTCTACGGTAATAGACAACCTTCCTTCATCTTCTTTTTAACTACTAGGTAACATATAGATCGTATTAAACTGAAAAAATTATAAGAAATAGTGATAAGCAGCGCTGATAAAAGATTCATAAAGATAGTGAAATATTATAGTAAACTCAATCTATGTTTACGACACATGTGGACTTAATTTAAGAAAACTTCTTGATCTTAGTACAAAGTATCATCCCTTAAAAATATAAGGCATACAACCACAATATCATGATTTATCTAAACTGCCTGGAAAGCCCTAGAACAAATTGGAAAAGTAATGTAATGGGTTGGCAGATGTAAAAATTTAGGGACCGCGGTGGTCGAGTGCGAGAACGCATTGGCCACTCGAGGTCACAGTAAATGCAGTTGCTCCGTTGGGGCGATCGAATCCCGACTGGGGCGACCGCATTTGCTTAGTTAAGTTTAGGGTGCATGTTGCATGAATGTTTAGTATGTAAGGGACGCCCGCACCCCCCTGAAGTAATGCGAAAGCGGTTCCGGGGGGAGGGGACGGTAGTATGAATGAGTGAGAAAAAGAAAAGATGTAAAAATTTACATTGGGTTCCCAGATTGGTTCAAGATCCCCCTTAACACATTACTGAGAGATTACTTGGAAATATTATTATGTAAGTATTTTATCAATTCTGTGTACTTGTCCGTTTTTACTATGTTTTATTTATTTATTTCTTTACGTTTCCAATTTTCTGAGATGTAACATAACCTCCACAAATTTTAAAGGAATGCTAAAAAAAACTTCCTCTCAGCCGCTTTCACGGTATCCACAATCACGCACTCTCATACGCATAGATAAGTATTTTGTAAAATCATGCTACGCACTTCCTTAAAATCTGTAAAACTATTTCTTAAAGAAATTACTACTCTCCTTGTACTTATGGTATCTGAAAATAATAGCAGATATTTTAGATATAAAGCAAATGAATGTTCTCCTGTATTGAAGCAAGTTATTTAGTACTGTTAGCAAGTTGGTTGTCACAAATATCTTCGTGCAATCGGCAATCGAGCAATAGGTGGCAAGCAAATAACCTGGAACCCTATCTTGTGAAGCCGATATGACTTGCTTTATATGATTGCGACTTCTGATATACGTCGAGATGCTTTCGTGTTGGCTAAAGCGGACCACTATTTGTGTATTTTCCACCAGTATACTTTCTATAGATCTAGTAAGACATTGTGTTGCAATATCTCCCGCTTAAAGCATGCTACTCCACCAGATGATAAAATTATCTAGTAATATATATTAATGCCGGCCGTGGTGATCTGGTGGTTAGCACACTTACCTCTAGATCTAAATGACACGGGCTCGAATCCGGCCAAGGTCAGTGAGGTATTTGTAACGGGAAAAATCTGAAAGGGCGCCTTCTGTCGAATAAGAAGTAGAGCCTTAGCTCCCGTGCCACTGCGATGTATGACAGGTTAAAAATCCTTATTGGAGTTGGGAGTTATAGGTAAAATTCACAGTTAGGGTGTACAGTAGGCCAAATATGACCTGCGTGCAAATAGATGTTTGGAAAACCGCTTCCTAGATATTGCTCAATCAAACAACAATACATTCTTTCGATAGTTTAATCTGTACACTTACTAGTCTTAAGTACAAGCTGGCCTAAAACCACACGGCTTTTAAATACCACCATTTATGTTCAAGTACTTTAGCCCAACGCATATGGGCTTATAGGGGTTATACCCTGCCTCATGTTTGAATAAATAGCGTTGGAACTGTATTTTGCCCATTTTTAAACGTGCTTCTGGATGAATTCACCTCATCTTCGAATAAATATGTAACTACATGTTCACTCGATAATATATTCGTATGAGAGGTATGAGTACTACAAAGAATGGTAATACAGGGAGGTCATTTGAAGTTACGCTATCAATTATATTTACAATACTATTATATTTGAAACACAATATACATTCTGCGAAGGCGAAAGTCGGGAGTTAAAATCGTCGACCCGATGTCTGGCGGGCGGTCTACCCAGTCGCTTTAACTAATTGGCTAACCGCGTTCGAATGAACAAGAGGCATAAATGCAGTTGCTTACTGCGTGATGGCCACCACGTGTCATGAATCTGACATGCGACAACCGGATGTGAAAGCAAGGAGCTCTGATCTTCCACTTGGCAGGCCAAACTCCTTCATGGAGTGTAGAGTCTCACCGTTATAATAATTTATATAACACAATCATCGCGTCTTGATTATAACTTATCCTACTGGTACATTCGAATTTTTCCCGATAAATATGCCTAAACAGTACTTTATTGTAGAAACCCTAGTGGTTAGGATGATGAATGGAATCCCTAGCAAGATGTGTGGGTTACTTCATAATTTTTTTTCATGTTAACGTTTGTAGACGTCAAGTGTCTGAAATGATTTATGCTTTCAAACACTGAATATTCATTGAATCAACAAAAATATACAAGGCTAGAAGAAAAATTCCTGTAGCTTCAGAAAAATTGATATGTTCAAATTTTACTTAGAATACTACGCCAACAAAATTTAGGTACGTATTTGAACAAACCCCGTAGAATGGCATGAAGTTGAAGAAATCCAAATTTTTTTTGTGGGTATTATTTGTTCATTCGAGCCATATTTGTGTATGATACAAGGTGGTCCAAAATGTTTTTAATTTTTGTTTTCGCTGTAAAATCATAGCTAGCTGTGGTAGAGTAATCGGAAATGTCTAAAATGACAGTAGGAACCTGGGAAATACATTCACCATGCAGCGTTTTACGGGAGAGCAGCGTGCTTTTTGTGTACGAGAGTATTACCTTAACAACAATTGTGCGACTGCTGTGCGCCGTAGATTCAGAAATAAATTTAATTTACACAATATACAGCAATTTCCAAGCATTCAGACGATCCAGTCGTGTATTAGCAAGTTTGAGGAAACTGGTTCAACACTGAATAAACGCAAATCCGGTCGTCGCAGGTCAGTAAGAATGAATGAACGCATCGAGACGGTAAGAGTGTCAGTGCGCGAAGAACCAAGTTTATCAACGCGGAAGTGCGCTGCTGCTTTAAATATGACAAAATCATTCATTCTTCGCATCCTCCACAAGGATTTACATCTGCATCCATGCAACATTCAACTGGTGCAAGAACCGAAGCCGACGGACTCAGCTAATAGTCTTTTTTTCGCCAACGAAATCATCAACCGGTTTCTAGTGGACAACATTTTGTTCTCTGATGAGGCACATTTCCACCTTAATGGCCATGTGAATAATCAAATTGTCGCTACTGATGTGAAGAAAACCCATGAAAGAAACATCAAAGGCCTCTGCATAGCCCGAAGGTTACAGTTTGGGCTGCAATGTCAGCAGCCGGAATAATCGGCCCATTCTTTTTTGAAGACCTCGAAGGTCGTGCATTAACAGTAATTCTCAGCTATATGTCGACATGATTCGGACTTTTTTGGTTCCTGCTCTTCAAGAATTTGAAGGGTACAATCAGGAGATTTGGTTTCAGCAAGATGGAGCCACCAGCCATACATAGAATTTTACGCTTCCCATCGTTCAAGCGCCATTTCCAGGAAAATTGATCTCACGAAGAGGGAACATTCAGTGGCCTCCCAGAAGTCCCGACCTGACTCCTTGATTTCTTCTTATGGGGATATCTCAAGAGTCAGGTCTATCGAAACCAACCCGCCACCCTGATCGAACTTAAGCAGAATATACGCCGAGAGATTGAAGCCATAACTGTTGACACTTGTCGCCGCGTCATAACAAAGTTTAGAGTTCTCGTCCAAGAGTGTCAGGAGGCAAACGGTGAACACCTCGACAACATAATCTTCAAAACATGAAATTCCCGAGTTTTTTTGTATATCGTGAAATAAAAATTTATTGAATTTGATAAAAATTTCATATTATTATTTCAATTTCAAAAGTTAAGAACATTCTGGACCACCTTGTAGTATTATTTATAGATATTTAAGTCGCATTTCCACTAACCTCCTGTATTGCCAAATATACCCTTGGCGGTCTGTGTTGACAAAAAAGTTATATCAGGTTCCGTTAATACACACAGTCCCTTATAAAGTTTTATTATATTTATAAATATAAACTTAAGCTTTATTAAAAATATTCATTTATAACGAATACTCACATAAGTACAAAAACTGAAAATATTCTTACAAGTTAATAACTCCATACAATTTGGTTACATTTTTTGTTTTAAGCTTCTAAGGAACAAGAAAATGAAAAGTAGACCAAAATCTTACTTATATATTATTTCCAAATATTTTTAGAAGTTGATGACTTCGTCAAGTTTTAGTTAAACATTTAACACAATCTTATAAAGAACCGTAAAGCACGCTTACGAAATATTCCATTTCAACCGTTGGTTCAGCACATACTCTTAACTTTAATTTGAAATTTTTCAAGAATGGAATCCATAAAATATATTACAATAGTATCAAATTTACTTCTTTATACATCAGGATCAACTCAACTATTTCTTGTCATACACTACTACAAGTTGCTCTGGATAGATTATACCATGATCTACATGTACTTGGCGTCGCAAATTTTCTGGAAGTTCTCGATAAATAGCTTCTGGTACGTTATCTGAAAATTATGAAATATTTTACTAAGTATCACTGAAGTTTGCTCTTGTAATTGCTTCCGGAATTATTACTCAGATCTACTTACCATTACATCTGTATACTAAATCAGACCAAATAATCATTTCTTGTGAAAAGCAGAACACTCCAAGTTTACCACCCTGCAACGTCTTATCGAAAACATTTCCTGAATCGGCTACTAAATGTTCACCTTCATATATCCTCAACCTGATCAACCCAATTTTAGGTCGATGAATAAGTATCCAACGGTAAGAAGTTTTTTCTCTCCATCCTACATTTCTAGGATCTTTCCAAAGGAGTTTTACTTGATTTTTAGTATCTCCAGTATGCCACAAGGAGTTTCTTAATAACTGGCCAGGACCAGTATGTGAATCTACTAATTTTAGCTGAATGCCAGGTTCAGCAACAGCACGGAAAGGTGTGGGTTGCCAGTAAGTTTGAGTATTCTTTTTCCACATTACCGTATAGAATTTCTTGTTACTTTGGTAACTGTAACAAGCACGACATTTAAACAAATCAAAAGTAAATGATATAGTAAGAAATTTGAAATCCATTGTAAAGTATGTGTAACCATTATTAACATACAACAATTTGGAGAAGTTTACCTGAATATGAACCCTACATAATCATCATCTATCTCTGTGTCGACAAAGAAAGTTCCTTCAAAATCTACTCCTCCAAAAACATGATGGCCTACGGCAAGACCGGGATCGCTATTCATGGTCTGTACAATTTCAGCACCCTTATTGTAAATAACCCAGTTAGGATCAATCTGAGAGTCTCCTTCTGGATCAAGTACTACAGTTTGATATTTGCTGAAGTCGGTTGCGTATATTAAGGAATTATTAGGGCAATTGTCTTGTACGTTGGGAATAGTGTCGTTGTCAAAATCAATTTCACATATATCTCCAATACCATTTCCTAAAATTAATGGTACACGTTTATCGAAGTTTTGGCTGCATAAGACCAAGGAATTATATTTAAAACTAACTACTAATAAAATTTGACCAGTGTCAACATTGGGAAAATGGTATCAATTTATATTTGCCGATAGCAATTCGAGAGCATATATGATGTAAAACATGATGGCTTAACGGAAGTGATTAACGATATCTTTTTGAAATGAAATAAACTTTCTTGTCATCTAATATACTCCGTTAATGGTTTGTATGTAGAGAACATAATCTAAGCTGTATCTATTCAAAATATGACTTCCATCCTAACTGCTTTACCTCGGCTCAGCACATTTCGTGCTACACAACAAGTATGTCATGCCCCATCCTTGACAACCCCCATACCCCTACTACAACTAAGGCAACGCGAGCACCTTGGGAAAGCGCCTCTGTCACTACTCCACCGTGGCCCCCTATTTAAACATTAAGTATCAATTTTAAGCATATGTACCGGTCTTGAAATTATGTTTTAGATTAAACATATTTTTACATCCATTGTAATGATTACTAATATCCCAAAAGTGGAGAGGACATTTCTGTTTCTATATCAATAGTTGAACATACCATTGAAGTCTTCTTGGCTGGGATTGTAATAGAGTGGACAGTTATCAACAATGTTTGGAATACCATCACCATCAGCATCTGAATCACAAGCATCGCCAATTTTATCTCCATCTGTATCTAATTGATTACTGTTAGGGTGCATCTTGCAATTATCAGTATCATCATTGATTCCATCACTGTAATCATTGATGTAAAATTAATTACTGTTAAACATAAGTAAAAGCTATTCATACTCATCGGAATCCAAATCATTATCACAAATATCTCCCACTAAATCATTGTCGAAATCATACTGTTCGGGATTGTGGTGATGAGGACAGTTGTCGCATACGTCTCCAATTCCGTCTACGTCCGAATCTCTCTGGTCTGGATTAGCTTTCTTGGGGCAGTTATCATGAATATTAAGAATTCCGTCATTGTCCATATCATCATCGCATGCATCTCCCAGATTGTCTTTATCAATATCCGATTGATCGAAATTTGGAATAGTTGGGCAGTTATCACATGCATCTCCTTGTCTGTCGGGTCCTCCAATATCGGTATCAGCTTGATCAGGATTTGGCACCAGCGGACAGTTATCCTAAATATTATATAATTCGAACAATGTAATTTTTTTAGAAAGTTATATTACATACAGGATCATTAGGGATATTATCGTTGTCCGCATCAGGGTCGCATGCGTCTCCAATACCGTCTCTATCAGCATCTTCTTGTCCTGAATTGGGTTTGTCTGGGCAGTTATCCTGGAGTTGATAAATAAAATCACAAAACAATATAAAAGTGTACATGAAAAAGTAGTTAAAAACCAAAAATCCAATTTAGGATCCTCATCACCTTCTTAATTACAAAGCTTATGTTAACATTTGATATTTATATTAAGTGGATATTGTGAGAATTTGTAGGCTGTATATAAATTTGGAAAAATTTGATGGTGCGTACATTTACATGCGTTACAAAGCTTAGCACATAATATTTTGTTAGTATGTTAACAAATTTAGAAACCGGATTTAAAAAACAAGATAAATTAATTTACAAATATTCTTAGTAGGGAAAACAAAATATAATTACTGTTATAACAATTGCTTTAAAAATCTCCACCAAATAGTTTCAGAATGTCTACCACTACCTTTAGTGTATTATACAAACACGCACACAAATGTTAGAAACTAAGCAAATGTTTGAATGTATACGTACCTTTAACAACGCTCACACATACGTACACATTCACACACTACTATTTGGTAGACTTTTTAATTTGTAATACATTTTTTTCCAAATATTAGATACATATTTATAACAATCAATCAGTGAATAATATCTAACAGGCTGTGTAGCAAAATATTGAAACTTAATTTATTTAGAGGCATGCTGACCTCACTCTGTAGTATTAGTTTAAGAATTTGTATAACTGAGTCATGAATAGCAAATGTATGCTGAACTGACTTGAATAAAAT
>JABXWE010064450.1:0-10091 GCA_014611495.1 Limonius californicus
TCGATTTGAATATTTAAATCTGTCACCGCAATCCTTTTGTCTGGTCACAAATAAATAAATGCATAACTTTAGAATTGCTAATTATTGAAATCAAGATGGCCGAGGCTGTCAAAACAATTTATTTTTCATTTTGGCCGAATGAAAAATTCAAATGTATGACTATTTGATATTCGAGATGCGTATAAAAAAGGCCTCGTTAATTTTCGGCAAAAGTTTTGTGTCTCCCGAGACGTCGCAAGTGCGCCAGGGTTTCGTCATTAGAGCCAATATTTTCTTCCCCGAGTTATTGATGGCTGACAGTTTGCATCAAGATAGACGTCTACAGTTGACGAGTTTAAATCTTTGTCTTTCACAGAATAGGCTACGGTTTTTTACTTATCTTGCCGAAAAAACTTGAAATGCACTCGCATTCACTCTTATTTTTAGGACTATCTGATTGCGCGCCTTCCAGATATTAAATGCGAGTTTAAAATGGTAGCTTGCTCGCTCTTTTTGCTCGCAAACACCGACAGACAATAAGCATTTTTATCTTCACTGCTTGAATTAAGACTATTCTGAGATACCCAAAACCATTTCTTTATAAAATAAATATACATCCACGTCTTAACTTTGTCTTAGTCCTTTATAATTTAACGTACAAAGGAAGGTAGAAATTAACTGTTTAAGGTTATATTTTAATTTGACGACAAAACAAACATAATACTCGATAATTTTTTGTTACTAGACGTCACTAAATAGCAGATAATTTTTTTAGATATTAGTGTACTAGCTTAAGGCAGTTTGGTTCAAATAATCTCAATATTAGTGATGAACTAAGACTAACTAAAAATGTTCGCCTTATGTTCTTAATTTTTTGAAGAGTTCCAGGTTTGCCAACAAAACGATCTGAAAGAAATAAGTAAAAAGGAACTAAAAGTATCTACTGCCTACCTCTTATACAGGGCGCTTCTTCTATGTCAAAATTATGGCGATTGACTTAAAATGCTTCTCCGAATAATTAGATTTTCTCAAAATTATAAAAGATAGACAGAATAAGAACAATTATCCGCATCTTTCTGTTAATTAGGGAATTTCAGACTAACATAACAGAAAGGAAGAGACAATAGTTATGTTGTCCTAGTTTATTTAATGCTGCAGCCTGCGATTAACTGTGGAATCACTACAGTTAATATTTGCGAGCAGGTCGAACGATATTGCTATCAGGGATAGTTCTACAAGAAATTACCAGTTTGGGGTAAAATCAACATTTGTTCTTATACGATTGCATGTTTTATTATTATTTATTATTATTATTAGCCCGCAATATCCCATTCATTGTTGGGCAAGGGCCTGCCCCATAAGGGGGGTTGTTTGATCTACTCTCCCATATTAATCAATCCTCGTGGGAGCCTTTTGTAGCAAAAATTGCATATTACATGAATATGCATATATTTCTTATTTATAAAACAGACTTTACGATGGGAAAAATTCGTACTGTAACTGAGATTGCCTATAGTAAATAAAAAATGTAACAGTTGTATATCAGAATTGTCTGTGATTATGTTATGTACTTCTATTAAATTTAATCTATTATGGAGATGAATTCCTAGGTCAAAATTACGGCGATTAACTTAATATGCTTCTCCGAATAACTAGATTTTCTCAAAATTCAGAATAACAACAATGCAGCATAACTGGAGTTACAGCAATTAAATTTTTACCTCTGTTGTAATAATAGAAAACAAAGCAGAAGGTATATATTGTATTTGAAATTTTGCACATAATTTCAGAAATGATAACGTACTGTAGTTATTTTGCGCCTCGTATATGGCAAACTTAGGAAATTCTTCTGTTCGTCTTGGCAAATTTTGGATATAATAGATATACTATTATTTATATGAGAAGGAAAATGTTTTTAAATGAAAATGTTAGATTCATGAAATATTTTCAGATATACTGAATAAATCACCATATCAATTTTGCATGTATTGATTAGGTTGGTCTATTGGAACATATTTAAATATCACAACGATTAAGTTTAGTAGGGGTTTCAATATTTTTTGTGTTAATAATCTGATAAAATACGAAGAAAATTGCAAAAGAAGAATGGCGTTATAGGAGTTATGTCCCTTTAATAGCCCAAAATTTTTTCCCCTTAACAAAATTAAAGATCTAATTATAACAATGGAAAATACGTGAAAAAATAAACATTTTAAATGTCTTTCAGTTTTTTCGTGGGAGTAGCCGTTTCTGAGAAAACAAGGAAAACAATTTTCAAAAAGAAAACCTAATCGAAAATAGAGACTACACTATTTTTACATAAAAACGTCTTAATAAGCCTGTCATATCTATTCATACTTATGTCTAAATTAATTGGTATAGTTGCCAAATAATACCTATTGAGACAGTTTTATCTTCATATTTGGTCTAAGAGCGAAAAAAACATGTTCCAAATAAGTTTAAAAACATGAGATCCTTATTTCAAACGCTACAACGTTCAAATTTGCAATTTAATACGAATATACATTAAGTACTAAAGCAAATCTAGTAAAAAGGCCCATGAATTTTAGTAATGAAAGCTCTTGTTACAACGCTCTTGTTATAACATTTTGGCTATTGCTCAGTCGGTTGTGACATTTGACAACCGACTGACAACATAGTGTTAAAGATGTGCAGGCAAAACTAATTATTTCCTGTGGTTTTGTGGGTGCTAAAATGTAAAAAAAGGCCTTAGATAGAGAAAAATGGAAAGCTGCTACAAACCAGTCCCAGGACTGACGACCATGGAGGAGGAGAAAATGTATATTTGCTTATAGTAAATATCGTGTTGAAAAAATTGAAGAAATTGACGTGTACAAATTTCTTGGACATATCGTTAAAATCGGCAGAGATAATCGAACATGTGAAATTACCAGAATGATAAGTCTAGGATGGGCGGTATTTCGTAGATTAAGACATATATTAAGAGGTCAGTATCCAATATGGTTAAAACGAAAAGTTTACGAACAATGCTGTGGAGCCGAAACCTTAACCAAGAGAAGTGAATAAACTAAAAATTTCTCAAAGGGCAATGGAACGATCGATGATAGGTGTAACTAGAAGAGACAAAAAACAAATGAACCAAACCAAAGATAATAGATGGACAAAGAAAATATTGACATAGCAACCCTGGCAATCCCACAAGATGGTCATATGATATTAAAAGAGTAGCCGAAAATTGGATCAACTTGGCACAAGACAGAAGGAAATAGAAGAACACAAGGGAGACCTATGACCAACAGTGGACGCAGATGGGTTAATAATGATGATGAAACATCGTGTTGATAGATAATATTTACAACAAACAAATAACTACAATCACAAAAATCTCGCTACAATCGAGTTATGCATACCAAATACTTTTTTCCGAACCAAGTTAATGGAATTTTAAGAACGTTATACAACATGCATTCGGTGGGCCTATAATTCACGTGTTTGGAAGATCGTTAAACATTTTTTGGAGCACTCCTTGTATATGCATCCATTAAGCACGTAATCTACCCGAGTTCGTGAAATGCAGGATGGAACCAGAACACGACAGTGGGCATTATATCTTTTACAGCAGCGATTACACAAGCTGGAATATTAATTATTTATGGGTACGTCACGACGTGCCGGTGGCTCGAACTCAAAATATCGGGAGACATGCAAGGCTCGTCTTAAATAAAAATGAAAACGTCTCCGGGTTAATATCGGTAGCTCAGGGAAGAAGAAAATCAATTATCTCCTTATATTTTTTCGTTCCACGACTTTCGCATTCAGAAAATGCGTTGTGTACAGAAGCAATATATCCATCCGAGCAGGTCTGAGCAAGGGCTAATTGGGAAAATAAAGGTGTACAGTGGGGGCGGCGCTGGTTGGTACATGCGCGAAGCACACCAACCCCAACTGGAGGCGGCGAGCTTTCCGCCAAAGGACAAACCGTGAGCTTGATTACGAATTTAACACATAAGCTCGCATCGAGCCGCTGCAACCCTACCGTCCCTTATTAACTAATTAAGCGGCCCTGCTTGCACCGGCGCGGCTCAAATCCGACGCCAGGAGGCGAATCGAAGGGAACTGGACGATAAAATATGACACAAAACATCTCATAAAGCTTGAGTTCACTAAATGATATCGTTGGGCGCGTGATAACGACCCTGGTATGATCAAATGGCTATATAACAAGTCATAACTCTGTTTGGCTATGCGGAATAGTGATTCTTGAGATATTTGGCATTCTTTAGTTGCCAGCCGAGTTTATTACCGACGAGGATGCTCGCTATGTTCAGAATTCAGTGTTACACGACTTATTGGTCGCGTTCTCTTCTGCCCCAAACGTGCTCGGAACACTAGAACTGCGGATTCGTTAAACACGCCTTCTCTTAAGCCACCATATCGACGACTTTAAAAGGAATTCCTCTTTAACGAATTTAGGAAAACATTTGTCTCCACGGCAACTTTCAGCTCCTCGACAAGGCTAATATTAAAATTGCTTCAATGTTTGTCCATTTTGTTAGATAGTAATTGTTCGTAACTTTTCCTTGATATTTCAACATAGACACATTAGTATGTAAATGTTAAAATCTTCTTGGCAGTAAAAACTCTGAGTATATGCTTAGCCATACTAAAGGGATTTTAAATATGTTACGCTTTTGTGTTTATTAGCTACACAGCTGTACCCAATATATTCAATTTCATGGTGATTTAACGTACATTTGAATTTACCCCCAGCTTGCTGTAGGTAATATGAAAATTCATCAGTCATGGATATTAATTTTTTAATACTGTCTGAAGTATATAGTATTTTTCTAGAAAATTCTCGTTTTGAGTTAGACAACCAACGTCACAGTACAATTCCCACGGATGGGTAATTGAATATAAAATTATTAAAAAATGGTCGTGGCTAAAAACGTTCTTAAGTAATTTAACTAATTTGTGTGTTGCATTCAAACTGTTGCATAATAAATAAAGTGAACATTCAATACTTATAAATATGTACATGGATATAGTACACGGAATCTTATAAGGACAAACCTACCTGAGGCGGTTTTACTCCTTAACGGCTTAAAAAATCGCGTTATGGTCTTAGCGACAATAACATGTCAGTATTGTGGTAAAATTGAAAGTAGCGAGTAGCAGTGATATAGTATATATACACAGGGTGTCCCAAAAGGTATAGTCACAAATTTATGGGCTTGTTAATTATGGGTTTTTGATTCTAAAATTCAAATAAACTTATGTTCTATTATCAACGGTTACCGACTCATCGATAAATTCATTTATTATTATACGCAGTAGTCGAACGCCAAAAACAAAATGTTGAATGAAAATAGAAAGATTTACTAGACGCGAATATGCTAAATAATACATTTCCTCGTCGCTGGATTGGACGAGGTGGGCCAATTGCGTGGCCACCTCGTTCTCCAGATGTCACTCCAATGGACTACTACTTCTGGGTACCATTAAAGTGAAAGCGTATGCAACCGAAATTGAAAATCGCGAAGACCTCATTAACCGTGTTACACAAGTGATCGAAATCATACGAAACAATCCAGAACAACTATCTAATGTTAGGAGGTCCATGATTCGCTGTTGTGAAATGTGTATACTAGAACAAGGAAATCATTTTGGACAATTACTCTAAGGTCTGTGGCATTTTAAAAGTGTTAGTTTTAAGTTAATTTATAAAATTTGTAAGTCTAATAAAATAAATGAATGTATCCATAACTCGGTAACCGTTGATAATAGATCATAAGTTTATTTGAATTTCAGAATCAAAAAACCATAATTAACAAGCCTATAAATTTATGACTATACCTTTTGGGACACCCTGTATATATATATATATATATATATATATAATGGTGAAGCTCTATAGCTCATGAATGGGTTTGGCCTGCAAGGCGGAAAGTCAGAGCTACCATACCCTTGCTCTAACACCCGATTGTCGCGTGCCAAATTAATTACATGTGGTGATGTGGCATGACACACACACGCCGATTTTAAATACGCCACAACTATTGCGCCTATCCATGAGTTACCGAAACAGAAGATGGAGTTCCTTAAGTAAAAGAAAGATGCGGATATACTCGTTTACCTGTTTACAACCGGTCTAGGTTTCACTTTTCGAACGGTTATAGCCAGGTAAGTGAGCACATTTGCATCTTTCTGTTAATTAGGGAATTTCAACTTCTGTTTCGGTAACTCGTGCTCAAGCGAAATCCTTGGGGCGTATTTATAATTCATATATAAGTAACAAGAGACAATGAGAACAAGAAACCTTGAAGAAGAAACCGAAGAAGATGGAAACTGGTGACGGAGAGGCGGTACCAACCGTAGAAATCCATTATACAGCGCGTTAATGAATTGCAGGGACAAACTTCTAGGGCTTAAAGTATACATGAAAACAAACAGCTTTTGTTAATAAATATATGGTCAAAAGGGTTTCCTTTCAGGGATAGAGCTTCGCAAAGATTCTTTAAGAAGCGCCTAAATGTAGGCAACTCAATTTATTACCTACTATTTGTTTCCATAACGACGGAGATTAATACAGGAAAAATAAAGCCCTCTTTCAAATTACCCTGTATTAATTTCCGTCGTTATGGAAACAAATAGTAGGTAGTAAATTGAGTTGCCTACAATTAGGCGCTTCTTAAAGAATCTTTGAGAAGCTCTATCCCTGAAAGGAAACACTTTTGACCATAAATTTATTAACAAGAAATGTTTTCATGTATACTTTAAGCCCTAGAAGTTTGTCCCTGCCATTCATTAACACCCTGTATATATATATATATATATAACATAACAGAAAGGGAGAGACAATATTTTGTTCTAATTTATTTAATCCTGTAGTCCGCTATCAACTGTGGAACTACTACAGTTAATATTTGCGTGTACCTCATTACGGAGCTGTTTTCTACTTGAACCTAACCAGCATGGCGAACGGTATTGTTATCAGGGATAGTTTTACAAGAGATTGCCAGTTTGGGGTAAACTCAACATTTGTTTTTATAAGATTGTATGTACCTTAATTCCAACCGTTTGTAGCAAAAATTACATATTACTTAAATATGCATATATGTATTTACTATTGATGAAACAAAGGATCATGGGAAAAATTCGTACTGTAACTGTGGCTGTCTATGGTAAATAAAAAATCAAACAGTGTATAACAGAATTCTCTGTGATTATGTTATGTGTTTCTATTAAACTTAATCTATTATGGAAAAAGACTATCCCCATAATAATGACAGTCTATGCTACTTACTTGATAAAAGTACTGTAACAGAACTATCTACAAGTTTGAAGTTCCTATAATTATAAATTGGACTTCATTACATACATTAAATACGTGCTTACCTACAATTTACTTGGTAGAAAAATCAGACTACTACTATGAAGAAACCGTATTGTAATTTTTGTTGTCTATGTTAAATGCGAATCCTATTGTTGTTTCTTCGTGAGGGTAGCCATTTTAGAGGAAACAAGGAAAAAAGCACAATTTAATAAAAAATAAAGCACACTATTATTACACATAATTTTTGTACCTGCTTATGTATAACTTAGGTGTTCTGGTTGTCAGATAAAACATGTTGTTGTTTGATTGAGCGAGATCTAGGACGCGGTTTTCGAAGCACCTCTAAGCACTGCAGCCATCGTTGGCTTATTATACACCCTAATTATGAATTTTGCCTATCTGAGGTAGTTCCAACTCCAGTAGTGATCTTTAACATGTCACGGGGTCTAGGGCTTTACTTCTTATCCGACAGATGGGGCATTTTTGGAATTTTCCCAGTTAGAAAAATGTCCCTGACCTCGGCCGAATTCAAACCCGGGTTCCTTAAATCTAAATGGATCTAAAGGCAGGTGCACTAACCATTAGACCACCGAGGCCGGCCAAAGAATACATAATGAGACAGTTCTATCTCGCTTGCTTGCCTCCAATTTATTTGGTAGAAAAACAAAACTCCTATTATATAATACTGTAATTTTGGTTGCCTATATTAACTGCGAATCCTATTGTTCTAATAAAACTTACTGCAAATTTGTAATCTAATTTAATACAAATCTGCACACATAATCGTTAAAAAGCAAACTTTTTTTTTGAAATAATTTGCTCCTTTATTAAAACATTGATTACTACACAAACATTCTACTGCTATGTTGGTTGCCTATATTGAATAGGAATCCTACTTGAAACTTACTATAGTAGAATTTTCTACAACCTTTTAACAGTTTGTGCCGTTGTTTAGCTACTGATTACCTACCGTACTTTCTTGAAATAACTTATTTTACAGTTAAGGCGTAATCTACTATGGGAATATTGCATCCTAATACTAGTTGCTAGATTAAAAGGAATCTTTGAGAAGTACTATAGGAAACCTTCCTGCAAATTTGTGGTGTAACTGAATTACAAGCTGTATGGATTTACTACGAATGATTACAGAAGGTATAGCTGTCGAGATTTGTTTAAATGATTACTGATTTGTATAATAAGTAAATTATGAAAAAGAACTGATAGTGCAATGTTGGTTGCCTATATTACATAAGAATTCTGTTTCATAAGTATTATAGTGTAACATTCTTCAAACTTGTAACCCAATGTAAATAATTTATGTTTTCTTTAAAACAATTTGAACGAAATAGTATATATACGGGGTGTCCCTAAATTGCCTTAAAAGCTTCAGCTAAATTTTTTCCTTTAAGAATTCTTAAGATAAAACTGCAAGAAAAAATTTGCTCCGCTGCTTAGTTTTCTTGCACGATGGTGTTAAAGTTCATATCTTTAGTGCAGAATTTTTGCCAAATGGTTACAAGAAATTCAGTAAAACATGTATTTGCATATTGAGGAAACTTAAATTAATTTAAAACCGCTAATTAACATTGAATTAGCAATTTAGTTCTTTGTTTGAAAATATTGTTAAAAATCATACGTTTGGTAAAAGTACAATTTCACAACAGTGCAGGTGCATGGGTATTGTATAAAAATTTCGAAAATCTGTTGTTTGCGTTTTGATACGTGTGTCAAGTAAATCAATTTTGAATTGACATTACGAATTCTGCATTAAATTCGTGTTATTGATTTCAGTTCTGTCTTGACCATCATTATGGGTATGCTATAAACGTACGTGGATATGATTTGGATTCTTGCGGAATGTGAGGGAAGCTGCAATGAGGCTGCTAGGGTTTACGCTCAGCGTTTTCCTAATAGAAGACATCCAAGCCACGTAGTAATTCGAGCTGCAAATCACAGTGGTACCAAGTTTCAGATTCTTTAACTGGCTCGTATGAGGAAAATAATCGCGATAGGAGGTTCCTGTTTGCAATTTTGAGGTCTATATCGGTTATAGAAAAAGTTTGCCTGAAGCTTTTAAGGCAATTTAGGAACACCCTGTATATATATATATATATATATAAAGGGGATCCAGTTTCAGAACGACCGTAGTAGCATGTTCTGTCTCAGCGTAATCTAATTTAAACACAATAAAAAAATCGCGATGTAGTTATGATTTTTCTATGCTCAACCGGAATCCTATTTGAGAAATGTTAGAGTGGAACTCTCTCCAACTTCTAACCTAATGTATATAATTACCCAATGTGTTGCCTTTGATGCCCTTTTGTGGGATGTGTTCACTTTTGTTAGCGCTAGAACTGTTTCTGTCTTATAAAACTAACTTCATTTGCCAGCAAGTTTTCTTCTTTCCTGTCCCTTGTAGATTTTCTTAAAAAGATTTTTCAAACTTAAGATGTGTAAGTAGTGCAATTTAAAACTAGGAATTTAATTATTATATAGAATTTTCCATTGTAGTATAAATTTATTTGTAAACTTTTTACCAGAAAATATATTTTCACTCTATACTATATCTCAAAGTTTGTATATGATATTGATTCCGTATCATGTATGAAAAATAAGAAGTTACATTTCACATTCTTCTATCAAAGTCTCCTAGTTGCGACATAATTAATTTTGTAGCAAGACAATTTAAGAATGTAAGCTTGCTTTTTGAAACTATTGCTAGATAAACTACCCACTCACACCTTACATAACTACAGTTGGGAACCACTGGCAGTTTTCAAATCAGTTCACAACA
>JABXWE010064451.1:0-12443 GCA_014611495.1 Limonius californicus
AACTACCAACATCGTAAAAAAACAAACTAAAAACAGTACGATTATAGGCCTCCTTAACGTACTGTTTTTAAGCTAAAACAGTGCGCTTAGAACGGCTTTGTAAAACCGAAATAGAAAATAGTATATTAAAGAACTAGTTTCATAAGGCCTTTTCTTAACGCACGAGTCCAAGTTTGAAAAACGAGACGCGAAGCGTCGAGTTTTTCAACGGACGAGTGCGACAAGTGGTCTTATGAAACGTGTTCTTTATACTATTTTTTCTATTGAGGAAGGTTAAGAGTATTTTAAATAAATTTATGTAGAAAATTTTACGTCAAATCGATTACTAGGGAGTTTTTATAAACACTTATGGCAGCACTGACAGGTGGCTGGAACGGACATTTCAAACTTTCAAATTCAAATCGAACTACCAACATCGTAAAAAAACAAACTAAAAACAGTACGATTATAGGCCTCCTTAACGTACTGTTTTTAAGCTAAAACAGTGCGCTTAGAACGGCTTTATAAAACCGAAATAGAAAAAATAAAGTGTTGAAACCAAGTGAAGGTCATATTCAATTAGTGTTTGTCATCTCCGATGATTTTCTTTGAGTTGTTCTGGTCTCTAGCCTTTGAATTCTATTTCATGGTGCTTGTTCGTTATCCAAATAATTGTTTGCAGGTATTTGAAGTAATAATCAAATTTGACTGCAAGTTTTTACCTAGAAAACAATAAGATATAAGATTTGTGCATTATGTTCGACAACTGTCAACTAACATTTAATTTTGGAGGCAAATGGTTTTTTCATTTGTATGTTTTTTTGTGAGTAACATTTGAATAGATGTGGCGAACATGTTAATATGATGTTGATAATCATTTATTGTAATATTATTAATTTAAGGTGATTTATCTTTAAAATAAATAGGAATTTTAATATAAAAAATAATTGATAGGCCGTGTGAGTGTCAAAACATTCTTTTTAAACAAGAATAATGGCTATAATTTCAGTTTTGATGTAATAGATATTTTCAAAAAGTTATTTAAATATTTAAGATTTTGTTGATTAGTGTTAAATTCGTTCTGCTTTCCCATTGGTTGAAGAAGTCATACATTTTTTGTAAAATGTTCTTATTTTTGTTTGTATTATGATATTGCTATGGTAATTGGCTGAAAAAAGTGAAGATTGATGGGAAAACAAAACGAGAGCTGCCATGTAAAATCCAACGTGACCAGACGTTCATCTGGCGAGACGATTAAAAATTGTAGTTTCGTGTGGTTGTTATATCCTGTTTGAATAAAACTGTGTTATTAAGTCAGCGTTATTCAATAAAATTCGGTAAATCAGCCGAAAATCATGAATTTGAGTTAGCTTCAGTATATTTCAATTGTTTTTCGACATATTATTGTTCCGTTTAGTGTTTGACATTTATGAATTAAAAAAATTTCAAGCTTAGGAATCTAGGACAAATTGGACTGACGATTTATAACCAGTTAATTATTTGGAAGATGTTCACATCATATTCTGGAACTATAATTGGAATAGTAATCGAATTTAATTTAAAATAAATTAAAACAAATAAGTGACGTCGATTCAGCAACAATTTGAAAAATGAATCAAGTTTGGGGTTAGCAACTTTCAAGAAAATATGAAGGTGCAATGTATTTCTGAGTTTATTGGTGTATTTGAACATGTTAAGTAATAAGCAGTAAATAATATTTGGGTTACTTACCTTGTGAAGCCATTTTACGAATGCGAAGATACTCAGTCCACAGTTTTTCTGCGAGGAACGAGTGTTGGACTTACATTTTGACGTTCAAGTACAGCAGAGCGCAGATGTACCATCCTTATATCTGCTAGTGAATTTACCAACACCAGAAGAAAATAAGGAAGTACTTCTATGTGAAAAGGTGAGTGCGTTTTAAAGGGCTTTGTGAGACTGGAATTTATTATTTCATGTGATTTTGTCATTTAATTGTTAAAGTTGTTTAACGTTTTATTAAAAAAAAACTTAGATAATTCTATAATATTTATTTAATTTATTTTTGTTGCATCCATATTTTATAAGTTCATGTGTATTACCTTGTATCCTTCGCTTAGATCAGTTAAGCAGCGCAAGCATTTGAAGGTTATACAGCAGTAACCAAAATGTTATATTATAAACCCTGAAGTAAGAGTTCTTCTAAGTTTATTTTTGCAAGCGTGCCCTTTGTGTTGTTTCAACAACGTATGCAATAATATTTTTTATTATGAAAGGGAGATCAACTTTGTCAAATTATACCCTTACTATTTATTTCTCGTCAACATAATAATATTTGGCGCCCAACGTGGGGCTCATGCGTAGGTCCCTCAATAAAATCATAACATAAGAATACATAGCAAATTTTATTCGACTCTTTATTTCTAGATCTTGGTTTCCTTTGCCTGTTTTTATAGTCTACCGGGGGCAGTTACCACTTTTTCTACTGCATTGCCTTTTACCGTCATTTTATTATAAACCGTGTTTTGGTTCGTCATGGATATCCTCTTCGTCGAGTTCTTTTCCAGTCCTATTTTCCTTGATGTATCCTGTATCTCTGTTAATGTTTCATTTGAGATCTTTTACTCATTAGTGAATCTTAAATTGTTTAGCTTTTCACCTACTGTATTTACTAACAATAGTGAATATTGTGAAGTTTCAGACTTCCGTTGTTTGTGTCAAATGAAGTAACTTCTTTGGATTTTTTGATTACGCTTTGATAATGCTACCTGCAACGGTTAGGGAAACATCAGTATCACTCGATTCAACGACGACATGGTCTAACCCCGAAGAGACATTTTTCATCAGATTACGTAACCACACTCTAAAACTAAATCATCACAACGAATTACTAACAATTCTTGTAAAATCAATATTATTTGTCGAATGAAAAATAATAAATTCAAATCCGCATCCAAGGATCATTAAGATTCGCTGCCTGTTTCACTTACTTTTATTTATATCTATCTAATGGCGAATTTACTTTGTATCTTGCAATTACGTCACTGTGTTTAATTATTTATGAACGTGTTAGAACCAATATTAGATTTCGTAAAATATGCGAAAAAATCATTCATACTAAGGTTTGGCAGCAGCAGATTGGCAATGTATAAGTTTGGTGCCATGAATAATTATATTTTGTTTACATTTAGGAGTGGCTCTCGGAATAAATCCAAAGTATAAATTCTCATTTATGAATGGTCTACAGTTTGTCCATTACAAGGACATTACAATATAATTGCGCTAAGTATAGATGTACGATTACAATGCAGTTTAGAAATTTGAAGTATTGGGTTGTTACAAACAAGAAAAATAAAAGTAGCACTGGCAACTAACTTTACTGACGTTATGTTAACTTCTCGAAACACTACTGTAACTAGTTTAGCATGGAAAGATTAAATTGCAAAGTTCAGATTCATACAGTATCTATTGAAAAGTTAGTAATTTGCAAAGATAACCAAATCGTATAGCTAATTAATTCTACATTTGCCAGTTTCCAGTTTTAAAAACAAAATATTGCGGTCAGTATCCTCATATGAAAATATTTATAAAATGTATAACTGATCTAACAGAAAATATAATAAAAATTATTTCTACAAAACTGCAATATATAGTGTCAGTGATTACCTTTGTATTAAGGAAGAGTGGTATAGTAAAAAATCGGCGGCACGGATTCAAACTTCGAGAGAGGAAGTTCTGACAATTAAAACTAACCTAAAAATTAAACTCTGAAAATATACAGCACAGGTAGCATAGAGTTATAGGTTATGTTCAGGATTTTGCAAAAATAAGTACTACCACTAAATTAACTGTCCTGAGACAAAAGAATTATGACATGAAGCAATTTGTGCATTTATTGTAAATGCTCTAACAACTGTTTTGGTGTCAAAATGGCATAAATTTTAAAAATAAAATTATATTCTTTTAACTAGACAATATAAATCCAAGTTAAATATATAACAAGTTTGATTCCATATTACAATGTTTAGAAAATTAGTAATTAGAAGTCACATACCTAAGAGGTTTATTTAATATTGTTTGATGTTTCGTACTAATTTAAAGTTTAATTAATGGAAAGTAAAACTACATGATATAGCATTGAGATACAAAATGAAAATAAGAGCAATTCGAAAGGTAAATCATTTAATCGGGAAACGCCTGTTCGGGAGACTTTTGCCCGGAGTCGTTCTGTCTGAGCATTGGTTTTCTAGGACCTTATTCGCCTAAAATTCCCGTAAAACATTCAAACCGCTTGATAATTCTGACGACAAGATTACAACGTGATTAAAATAAAATATCACATAAATTTGGTTTGACTACAACATAATTTTATGACTGTCATCGTCATATATCACGTGGCAATTAACAGTAAATCTTTTTTTTTATAACAATGACAAATTCTCGTGCTGATCAAGGCCAGACGTCTTCCCGGACTAAGACAAACAACCTTGAATACCGTAAAACCTATTAACTCTCTTCTTATTTTACGGCCGCTGGAAGTCGTAGAAACAGAAATTCACCTCAGAACCTCGAAAACTACAGCTTCTGTTATTTCCAACATCCAAGGGTAATTTATTAAATTTATTACCAAAAGCAACAGAAGCGAACTTAGTTGCGTAAATAGCGTGAAAAAACCGGCCCCGACCTTCAAAATGGGCCGGATACATTTTCATCCATATTATTGGACCGTTTGTCTATGCATATAATTGACTCGAATTTCGATTTTATGGCGCGAGACAAGTTTTTCTAAACATCTACCTATATTATACGCTTAGGTAGGTGTATAAAGTACACATTTACAGTTGTTTATTAACGGATCGTTAGCTATTGTGTATTGGAATAGTCGCTAATGTTTAGTCTGGCATAATTTACGATAATTCAGCTGTTGTCTGTTTCATTGAAAATGGCCTCTTGAAAGCGTCCGAATAGGCAGCTGGTAATTCTTGAAAAATTGACCATCAAGGATATTCGTCAAACCGCACCATGTAAATTTGGTCATCCTAGGTCAGCACATCTAGATGCGGAAACCGCTAATCCCGTTATATTACTGCACTTTTTCTTATAAAACCCAATACAAGGAAAACTGGTTGGAATCATTTCCAAATTTATTTTAATTTTGTGCACGGTGCCAACTCATCTAATGGTAATTCTAATAATAATTCAAATCGGCGACCTCTAAAAGTGAAAAGCATGCAAAATAAGGGTCATTAATTGAAATGAAAGCTGTTAATTTTATTTCTACGTTTCCAAGAAATACCGACGGTAGAATAAGCAATATTTACACATTAACTCATTTCAGATTAAGTAATTCCACATATGCAAATTTAATAAAATATTAATTAGATACATTTAAGAGTTTTTGTATAAAAATTTGTCATTACCTATAAAATATTCAGGTGGCATATGCCTTTAACTAAGATCGAATTTTAAACAAATATGGATAACAACCGAATAACCGCCTAATTTGCAACTAACATGGACAAAAAACAAGAAATTACAAGAACTCGTTGGAGATTGTTCAGCTATTTCTTTTCCCGTTCGTTGTATACTCAATCTTTTTATTTAAATTCTGTACAGATTAAAATTAATCCGTTACATGCGTTGGCGGCAGTCAGTTCAAAGAGAAGCTACTAAAAAACACATCCACCAATAGTGTTGTTGACTTTTGATAGAATGTAATTGTAATATGGAATGTAAATGTAATTAAAAGAGGTTAGGCCAATTTGGTTTAGATTAGGCTAAAACTAATTTGCAATAGGTTGAATGAAGTCAAAATCAGGCTAGGTTAACTTTAACTTAGTATAAGTTAAATTATTGACATTAGATTATGACCGAAAAAGTTAAAGTGAAATTTGATTATGTTAGAATAGATTATGGAGAATGGAACAATCACATTCAAAGGATGAATGAATATCGATTAGTTAGGGTATCAAGAGACAGATCACCCATAGGAAAACAGTCCCCTGGAAGACCAGCAAGAAGATGGAGAGAGTCAGTGGAACGGTAGGAAAGAATAGGAAAAATTCTATAATGAAGAAAGAAGAAGAAGAATAGATTAACTTAAACTTACATTTACATACATTCTGTTATTTTAGATGATGTCCTCCCATTTGCTCGCTACCCTTGCTCTCCAACGCCGATAGCTCGCCAGACAGATGCTCAACAATCAATTTATTCTTAAAATAAAATATTGTCTGTGGGCATTTAGTATATGAAGCTGGAAAATCTTGCCTGTTCTTGTATTCGAATTCGTATAGGGCAATATTTGTTTTTATTTCCTAATAAAATTGTGCCTGATTTTTATGTTGTTTATATTTTTAAACTATTTTTAACTACAACTTCTCAAAACGTGGTTCAAATTGTTTTCTAGACACAGAAACAGTGTTTTAAATTTCCAAAAATTTTGATATACTTATCCGCTCACTTCCGTAAACAGATATTTCCATAAAGTATAATAATATATTTAAATACTAATAATAATCTCCCTGTACCTATAGGTATCTGAAAATAAAAGCAAAGGTTTCAATTATGAAGCAAAAGGTGTGCTAAATTATTTTACAAATACAGGTGCATAATAAAATGTAAACTAGTTTTTCTGCGTTGGTGCAGTTGTACTTAGTATTGTTAACAAACGGATGACAAGCAATTGTTTTGGCGAGCATCTTCCTGAGCTAGCAACCGGCAATCGAATAATCGGTGGCGAGTAAACGACGGCGAGCAAATTATTCAGGTTTTTGAAATTCTGGTATTACTTATTGAGTAAAATAATTAGGAGAAAGCAATAATAATCGAATTACCTGTTCTTACTTTCAGTGGTGTATGTACAGCAAACGGATGGCGAGCAACTGGCTTCACGAGCATCTTTCCCAGCGAGCAACCGGCAATCGAGCAATCAGTGGCGAGCAAATGACTTGGAACCGTTAATCATACAGGTTTCTGAAATTCTGGTATTATTATAGAATAAAAAAATTAGTAGAATATATTCTTTGAGGCTTTCGCGGTTTCTCGAACTTTCGAATTACCTGCCCCTACTTTCAATGGTATGTGTACGAGCAAACGAATGGCGAGCAACTGTCATGGCAAGCATCTTTGCCAGCGAGAAATCGGTAACCGAGCAATCGGTGGTGAGCAGAGAACGGCAAGCAACTGGTGGGGAGAAAATGACCTAGAACAGATAATCATTCAGGTTTTTGAAATTCTGGTATTAGTTATTGAATAAAATAATTAGGAGAAAGCAATAATAATATAATTACCATCGGGTTAGATGAACCTACGTTACAATTCAGCGACTATTCGTCAGATGGTGGTATAATTCGGTCACACACACAATGTTTATGTTATCTGCATTTGCAAGTGGCATTGCTGCTGTGAACGTGCGGTGCTGAATAGGTAAGATATTATCTTGTTTGAATTGCAAGTAGTGTCAAATTTTCAAAGCAGTTTTAATATATGTGAGTGTGTCAAATTGGGAATTTTTACAACTAAAACTTTTCTGAATCGTTAAATAAAAGCCCATTTCTTCATTAAAATCTCAAAAGAATAGCATCTGCAATTGTTCAAGGTGACATTAAGGTCTAAGGTGTCCCATCTAACCCGTATACTTGGGTTAGATGGTCAAACAATGCTCGGTAAATATGGACCAGTGAACTATTCAGAATTAATATTGTTCTTTTCTGTGATTACATAGGATTAACATGCTAACTGTGTACCAAAAGAAAAACATAAGCAGCAGAGGTAAGCGGAGTCCAGCTGATTTGGAACGCTTTCAAAGCAGTAGAAAATGGTACAGGGATCAACGAAGCAGCCAAAACATTTTTAATTACAACAATGCTGAAGAGACGACTGAAGGCCAAAAAAATGGGAAAAGGAAGCATGGGACGTGCATGTGTTTTGCGTCCAGATAATGAAAAAAAAATCATGTTACACATTAAAAGCTTGCAGAGTAAAGGATTCACGTCAACGAGAGAATATATACGAAAAGTGGCATTTCATCTGGCAGAAAAACTAAAACTCAAACACACATTTGATCGTACAAAAGAAATGGCTGGATACGACTGGCTTAACTCCTTTTTAACACGTAATCCCAATTTATCCATTAGAAAATCTGAAGGAGTATCTATTCTTCCTTCAGTTGGACTTAATAAGGAAAGCGTTGGAAATTATTTTAAGTTACTCGAGGAAATTATGACTGAACATCAACGTTTGATAAGCCCGATAATATCTATAATGTTGATGAAAGTGGGCTTCAGCTCAATAATAAGCCAGGATAAGTTGTTGCTGTCAAAGGTTACAAAAGTGTACCCACAATAACTTCGGGTGATGAGGGGGAGACTATTTGAGTTGTGGCATGCTGCAATGTCGAAGGATCATTCTTACCTCCATATTGCATTATGAAGGGAAAATATTGCAAAGCAGAATAGAAAAATGGGATGCCACCAGTTCCGTTATAAAAATGTCACAGAAATCTGCTTATGCGATATTTTGTGCCGTGCAAACCAAAAGATCAGACAACTTTATTAATTTTAGATGGCCATACCTCACACTACAACTCAGTTGAGATGTTGGAGTACGTAGAAGAGCTAAAGATAGTTCTATGTCTTCCAAGTCATTGCAGCCTTTGCGTATAGGTAGTTTTTCAAATCACTTAAAAGCTATTATTATACGGCCTGTAAGAATATTATAACGAATAATCCCACAAACAGAATAAACCGACTTCAGTTTGGCAAGTTACTAGGAGAAGCATGTAATTGCATTGCAAAATACTAAAACACACTATCAGGTATCAGTGCGACTGGGATTCGGTCTTTTAATCCGTATGCTATCCCCAACTATGCATTTTCATCCGAAGAACCCTCGAATCCAGTGCCGACAAATACGGCTACAAATGTAGACTCTCAACGAAAAAAAAGAGAACCTTCAGCAGACTCCTCCACGTAGACTTCAATCACCTCAACCATGCTGTTCTATGATGACAAAACCACCCTCAATGAAAAGAAATAAGAACCTTCAGCTATATAGACCTCAATCATCGCAATCATGGTGTTCTACAAATCTACAATGTCGCGAAAATACTCAATGAAACAATTAACATTACACAACTTAAAAATAAGAAGTTTGTTAAAGATCAAAAAACACAACGAACCAATTTAGCGAAATCTATGAAAACAGTAGTCTCGACAGAAACAGAATCGTCATCAGACTTAGATGATGATTCGTTCGTTTGTGTAAACTTTTATTTTCTTTCTTTTTATGTATGTATGTAAGCAGGGTTGTAATTGGGTCTGCGCCCGTTTCTCCTGCGAATTAATTAATTAATGAAATAAATAAATAATAAAATGTCACTTCACAATGCCAGTGATAACTCTGATGAATTTAATGCTAACATCTGCGCTGGCTGCGGCGAGGATTACAGTCAGCCTACTAAATCTGATGACTGGATTCAGTGTATTAGATGCAAGAGGTGGCTACATGAAGATTGCAGCAAATATGTTAATTATTGTGAATTGTGTGGAAAATTAGCACGTACGAGTTTAGTTTGCAATATTGCTATTTTGTACCAAATATTTCTTTATATTCAAATATATGGTTTACTTTCTTCTAAATATCATGGTCCATACATCCCCTAGTTACTAGTAGGTGGTCTACATATCCCGGATACCTCGGGATAGATGAACCAGTGTCATTTTTTTAATTGTTTTAATAAAAAAAGTAATAAACCTTTCTAGATTTCTCAATGACCTGGTTTTCAATAAGGTTTAGTCTATCCATTTAAGCAATTTTGGATTTCGTTTAACTAAGTACATAGAAATTACATTTTTTTTTGAACTGTGGTCCATCTATACAGGAATTACCTTATACCTGTTTTTACTTCGATGGTATATGTACGAGCAAATAACCTAGAAGCAGGTTTGCATATGCTGGATCACGCTATAGTTGAATTAGAATAAGTTAAGCAAGGTTTAAATTAGGTTGCATTAGTTTAAGGTTGGTATCAGTTAACTTACAGCTAGATTAGACTAGGTTACATTAGGTCAGGATAAATTAGGTTAGGCTAGATGTAATCACTTTATTTGTGGTAAAGTTAGTTCTAAAAGAGTTCGGTCGAATTAAAAATAGCTCAGAAGCCCAAACGATTTTTCAATATTATTTCCTTTTATGAGATTACAGTTAGAAGATAAAGTATGCTACCTACTAAATATTAAAATAAAAAGACATTTTTTTGCAGACGCAGTACACTATTTCTATGTAAGTTAAAATAAGCCTTGATTTTATGAAATAGACTTATTCTCATGTTACAAATCCGAGGAAAAGTAATAGACTGTAAATACAAATTGTCAATCTTTGTTTTATGGTTTAACATGTTCATTTTACAGTTCTGAATGAACTAACAGTACGCATTAAAATACAAATGCATAGGAATGTAAATTGGAATTTTAACGTCTTTACGTGGCCGGTTTTCTGTCTAATCCCACTTTTTAACCAATATGTAAAGGACGAGCTAATAAAACGAGGCATTAAACGACATTTATATCGGCAATTCGTATTTCTTATTGATACAACTAAGATTATTGAACATTAGCGAGAGTTTTGATTTTTATGGCTTAGCTTATTGCAAAAT
Source organism: Limonius californicus (assembly GCA_014611495.1). NCBI lineage: Eukaryota > Metazoa > Arthropoda > Insecta > Coleoptera > Elateridae > Limonius > Limonius californicus. Next base: position 10,616 of record JABXWE010064451.1, read on the forward strand.
TATACGAGAGCAGCTTAGAAGGCGTATTTTATTGTTTATTTAAGGTTGTAGTTTAACATCCACTAAATTTCGCGTTTGGTATTCTGATCTCATACGTCGGACTGTTTTTAGAACCGTTTCAATATCTACTATATTAAAACCTATGTTGCTACTTTTGATGTTGGTTTGAGATTTCCAGTTATGGTTAAAAAAACCACCAAATTTCCCTAGAAGATTACACATTTATACCTTCCACTTTCTCAAATTTCAAATCTGGGAACGTAGTTCAAAACAAAAAATTTTCCAAAACAATACATTTTTTTATAGTATTTACTGCAACGTATAATGTAACATAACCACAAAATCCTTTTAGAATGCTCCATGTTTACATTTTTTACTTTTCAATATTTCAAAAATGGAAATGTAATCTAAAATATCCACAAATATTCTGGAAAAATATAAATATATGCTCTGTACTTTTTTACACTGCAAATATGGTAATGTATATCAGTATATGTAAGTAGAACAGCCGGGTTGTATACATAATTATTATTACTTTTTGCTTTCCATATTCGAAATATGGTAATGTAATGTAACACAAGCATAAAATTCTCCTAAAATATTACATACATACATTTTCTCATAGGATTACATATCCATACTTTTTACTGGACCACATTTCATGTAATTTAATAATAATAATGTTTCATGTTAGGATTTCAACAGAAGCGACGTTTAAGTTTAAGTTTAAAAGTGAAAAAAAGTTAATTTTAAAACAATTATGTTAGGGACCGCGGTAGAGTAGTGGTCGAGGCGCTACACTTCGGAGTTATACTACCAAAGTCGCTCAGATTCGAATCCTAAGTACTGCACTTTCCCATGGTGGTGGTCCCTTAGTTGTAATTGGAGCATGCAATTTTTCAATGGTGGAACATGTTACTGGCAAAACGAGCTATTTCGTCGGACGGCAGCAGGAAAGATGGAAGTCCCTTCGGCTTAACTCAGAGGAGTAGGGATGGCTCACGAGAAATGCTTAAGGGAAAGAAATTTGACTTAGTAATATACAGGGTAAGTCAAAATTAATGGGCGCCACCCTCCACGTTACAGCTGAACGCAGGTTCTCATAGGAGGGCCGAGAAACCAGCAGCTTACGGGAATCGAACTCACCTTTATTGTGCTACCTCCTGTATATAATGTTTACAAAGTTCATGGACACAGTAAAATACACCAGAATAAAAGACCGTACTACAGTTTAACTGAATCCAAATCTATTGAGTAAAGTATAACACACAAATAGTACAATTTAGAACAAGCAAGAAAAAAACTACGGGTGAAACACAGGCGCGTTGGGACGTCCAGACCAAAGAGTTCGCCGCCACTGGCTTGCAATATTTACTTTAATGAACAAATCTACGCAGCCATCGACGTTCGAGTTTACAGAATTAATTAATCTTTAACCTAATCGAATAAGTAAACGCTGGGCAACTGAAGGTTGCCTCACTTTTAATATTACAAGGGAATTAAAATGTTCTATTTCTGAGTTACCACAGAAGCACTGGTAAACAGGGGAAACAATCATTGTAAAGTACATTGACAAGTTTTGCCTTAATATATTCTTTGAGGACTGGTCAGTGTTATATTCATTCTGAAGATGCAGGCTGCAATGTCTTGCGAAACGTTAGTTTGTATGGGTTCACAAACAGCTAACAGACATAAGCCGATTAAGTATTATTGTCCTGGCAAACAAAAAACATCAAGATCAAATCCTTGTCCGCCCCAAGGGCAAATATGGCTCAAACTTCTAGTGCAAATGCTTGTAAAGGCAGACAAGCTGCAGGTCGGTCCTTAC
>JABXWE010064458.1:0-15646 GCA_014611495.1 Limonius californicus
TGGATTGCTCCATTTTTGTTTTCACACCATTGATTTGATTATTCGTTGAGTTTTTTTTTTGTAAGAAATGTATAATGCTGTTATAATGTGAGTGGTATAAAATGTCAACTCAAAACTAAACATAGTTTAAATTCCAGAAGTAAATGGAAATAAATGAATATCCCTCTGAAACTGAAATTTGGTTTGGATTTTCTACGTTTCTATTAATTGCTATATCATATTAACCAAGAAACCATAAATTCTGTTTATACAATCGGTTGCTCATCTAGTTCTACAAAAATCAAATACAGCATCCACATCAAGAAATGAACTTTCTACATGGTTGCCTTCCATTATCACATCCCTTCACAACTTTAATACTGTAACTAATAAATAAACTGAAAGCACAATCTCAAGCTCAATTTTTCAGTCTGATAATATTAAGTTTAAATACAATTAAGGTAACTGAGGCAAATTTGTACAATTATTGGACAAATTTACCTCAGTTATTAAGTTTTTTTTTAGTTCCTGAAACAACAAATTTCTCTCTGAAACAACATAAGGTATTGATTTGGAATTTGCATTCATAATACTTGCAGAATAGAGTTTGCTAAGAGATTTAGTTTGCAAATAAAAAAAATATATATAGATACATATAGTAGATCGTATAAGATAGTGCATAGGACGGGCCATATAGACTGATTCTTGTTTTTTTTTACCCTTCATGAAACTATGATTTCGTAATATCAACATTATGAGTTTCGAAGTTCCTGAAACACGTTTTACTAACACAGTTAGTTCATTAATATTTCCTTGGCTTTCTTCATACTTCAAAGATTGGTGATAGTCAACAACAAACATATTGGAAAGTAGTGATCTCCTTTATTAAAAATGTAACACTAAAAATATTTCATACTGTAGGAAAGTTCTCATAAAGTACTTCGCCGATTTTAAGCGTCTTTAGATAACCTTTTAAAGAGCATTACAAAGTTCGTAGAATCCTAAATAAAGTTTCACCAATGTTTCTATTGAGATAGTAAGTGTAAGTGGTAAAAGCAAAGTCTTGTTCAATAGAGCCGAGCAAGGTTTACTAAAAATATTTTAAATCGTTATGCTTAGGTTTAAATTTAGTTACAAACAACAAACTATAGAAGTAGTTGGATTATTTAAAATCAACTCGCAATGTGGTCCATTTGCTTTTGACTAAACTAAAATCTTATACAGTCTGGATTGTCATTCCAACAATTAGAAATGTAACCGATAATACAAAAAATCTGAATAATATCTCTAGAAGCAATTGTGTGTGCTTCGGAACATCGAAATCATTTCTCTTTCTGTAATTTCGTTTTTGTACTTCTAGCAAATTTAGTAATTATATATCTGCAACAACATAATCAACAGTACCAAATAGGCTTTAAAGTAAAATAATGATTTTGTAAACACCATAGAAATGCCAGTTTTTCTACCAAAAAATGTTATTTCAATGTTATGAAACAAAATACTGGAAATGCGAAAAATTGTATTTATTCCCCATTTATGAGGGTGTTATGTATGCAAATATTTTGTTTATCACACACCGAATCATCAAGATTCAATGGTTTTCATTGAGATGAAAACAGGATGTGGATTGTTATTTTTCTTTAATAAGCATTTGTGGCAAAATATATAATTTATTTGCGAGAGGACCGAATCAGATGTTTTCATCAATGAGATGCCAAGGCCGTAGTTTGACAAATTAGTATAAAATTAATTATTTTAATGAGTGTTAGACATGATTTACAATACAATTTTACATAACATTCGCTTTTGCTTCTATGAATGTTTAACCCTGTAGTAGTCACGCCACTATTTGTAAAGCCAGTGGTCGCGCGGAGGACGATTATCATTCAAAATTAAATATTTTTTTATGTATAAAATATTTTGTTTCTGTTTTTTTGGTTCAGTATTATAAAAGTAGATATTTAGTAGTTACGTGTGTTCAGTTTCTCTTTGCTTTTAATTAAACGTCGCACAATATATGGGAATTTATCATTAAACTTTTATTTTGCATAGAACATAGCACACAGTACAGTATAATAAATTTCAAAAAAAAGTATTTAGCGGTTAAGGAAATATATAATAAGCGAACAATGACAAAATAAAAGATATTATCTTATATTTGAACAATAAAACTTATACCTAATCCGCCATACAATTTACACACATATCCCGAGAGTGTTCTGGACAGACCCAGTGAAAACATTTCTTGCAGTAATGTCTGATCGTCTTATTTCTTGCCCTCCCACCGTCCCTTGCTTTCTTTCATTTCTTGAGCAACTGGAGGCTCTGCAATTTCCAAAAGAAGATACGAACGTCGTCTAATCTCCCGAGATAATGTGATTATGTTAGCTCTTATTTCAATTAGTGGTTTTATGAGCTTCCATCTTAAATCTTCCAAAAAATTGCTTACTATTACTATTTTCCAATAGCCGTGATTTGCTGAATAAGCACATAATGCATTTACTGCAGCTATGTTCAGCAGATCATAGAGTATAACCAAAGGCCAACGTCTACAATTAGCAACAGGTCTTTCTTTGTTCCACTTTATTTGTCTTTTCCTCCAGGTTTAAAACTTGATTTCATAAGTAAAAGCCATTCTGGAATATTTAACAATAGACTGTTAAATTTATAACCGCGTAAATTCAGTAGAACTTACCATTCTAAACCATAGTTAAAAAAAGAGTTGTCTGTAATAAATAACAGAAGAGTTTCTGAGTTTCTTTGTAAAACTGGCAACGTAAGTAACGCTAAAAGCATTTAGAGATTGTTTACAAAAAATTGAGAAGTTATCTAGATGTAGATTCGTAGGATTTGCGCTGTTTGGTCAAACTTTTCTAAACTAAACTAAATTACCCAAGATATATATTTTTACTTTCCCATACCTTATAAGTATAGGGTAAGTATTGAATTCATGAAAATTTTCGAAATCGAGATTTTAACGGAAATGTCCGTTTTGGGTCTCTAGGAACCCAAAAAAGTGGTTTTTAAAAAATGTCTGTCTGTGGGTGGGTATGTACGTAGGTACGTATGTATGTACGTATGTATGTATGTGACGCTCCTACAACCGAAAGTATTGCTCCGATTTTGATGCGCTTTGGAATGCGGGGGTATATCGAAAATTCATCGAAAAAATAAGCTTTTCAAAAAATCCGAACCCGGAAGCGGAAGTTACGCATGTTTTTTTGGTATCACTTTTTTCGTGTTTACAATTTTGAAACTTTTAATAACAATAGAGGGTCATAAGACAAATCTGTTAGTTTTTTGCCGAACTCGCTAGCTTTAAAATGAAGGGCGCTATGATTTTTTGAAAATTTTGAGTTTAATGCCCAATTACTCGAAAACGGATGAATCGATTCAAATGATTTTTATTTTCTGAATAGTATATGAAGGGTAAAATGAGGTGATATAAAAAGTTTTTTGAAAAATTATAAGGGGCCTAAATTACGAAATTTCAAAATTTTGGAAATTTCAAAAAATTATTTCTCAAAAACTGCTCCAAGGAATTTTTTTAAACTTCATATGTCGACAGAACTCGCAAGGGGCTATCGATATGTTTTTTGAAGAACTCCGTAATTTTCCTGTGGCGCCCTCTACGAAGCTTGGAAGTTTGAAACTTCAAACTCCTTTAATTAATAAACGAAAAAAGATAGGAAGCTGGGGTTTTCACTGAATCGCTCAGTACGTAATGGAGCATATGAATATGTAAAGAAATATTACAATCGTGGAACTCTACTGTTGAATAAAGATGATATGAACAGTTTCCAGTATGGGAAAGTCCAGGGAGGCAGTCGCGTCCACTTATTTACTTTTAGGATACTATTTTTATTCCTTTTGAATCTGGATTGTATCAGAAACTTTTAGATGGTATATTTGGGCTGCGTTTATTTGTTTTGCACCGAACAAAACTAGTGGATGTTTTAAAAACATTAATCATCGTACTTACAAGTACAGTCTACAATTGTAAATAAAATTCCAAAAATTGCAATACATAAATCATTGCTTTTACCTGTTACGGTGGTTCGCATTTCCCTTTTAGCCAAACAATTTGGTTGGGTGTATTTATTGCTGCTATTTGATGCTAAATTCTATAACCATCCAAAATGCCTGAAAAGTATTTATGGACGTATTCCGCACCATAACCAGATCAAATTTTCCAAACTGTAATTCCTAATTGAATAGGAAGCCAATTTAAAACTACTTTCTGTTTCATTTACATCTCTTTTCTTCTGGAAAATACAACTCTATAATGAGAATAATCATGTTGCTAAAATATAAGAGAACAATCAAGAGATTCACTTTGCACTGGACCAGGAAGATCCGTACAAATTCCAAGTACTAGCTCCTAATGAGCACAATACTTTCCGTATCGTAATGATCATCTTCCTGATATATTGGACATTGTGCTACAAAAGAACTTCGCCAAACCAATTCAACAAGAAGTAGTAGCTGAACTCGACTCCGACCATCGTCCAGTTCTGATATCGTTCTTTAGCAGCCCGCAAATAAAACAACCAACTCCCAGGCTAATAACTGGACCAATAAACTGGGAAAAATTCCAAGTTGCACTCGTTGAACAAACATGCTGCCCAAACAGACTGAATACAAAAGAAGACATAGACACAGCAGTTTCCAAACTAACCACCTCAATAATTTATAGTGCCCACAATGCAAGCCCGGAAAATCAGAGGTTACCATCCCCCAAAGTACATAATTGAACTCATCAAGAGGAAAAATCAAACAAGACGAGAATGGCAAAGAAACAGAGACCCAGCGTTGAAACAACTTCTAAACAGCTTAACTCGCCGCTTGAAGAGAGAATTGGACGAGCTAAGAATAAGCACATACCAAAAGTATATAGAAGAGTTGGAACCAGGGGACCCGGGCATGTGGAAAGCTACAAAGCGTATCCTAAGACAACGAGAAGAAGTTCCAACACTAACGGCAGGAAACGAATCCTATGCAACAGACGAAGAAAAATCTGCAGCTTTCGCTACCCACCTTGAACAAGTGTTTACGCCTATAAATATCAGTAGTGCTGCTCACACAGTACAGATAATAAACCACGTTGAAAGGAACCTACCTATTATCACTGAGCATATCAAACCGACATCGCCTAATGAGCTCAAGGCAATAATTGCAGGCCTTTCCAAAAGAAAATCGCCAGGGTGTGACCTAATTCCTAATATAATATTATCACAAGTAACATCGAAAACTCTGGCCTACTTGTCTTCTGTATTTAATGCATGCCTAAGAATAGGTCATTTTCCTCATTCATGGAGGCATGCCCACATTATGTTGATTCCCAAACCTGGGAAAGACGAAAAGTCCATCAACAGTTATAGGTCAATAAGCCTTCTAACAACACTGTCAAAACTTCTAGAGAAAGTAATCCACTCACGCCTGATCGCACAAGTATCGTCTCTTAACATCCTCCCACCATTCCAATTTGGCAAAAAGCACTCCACATACCATCAACTGCATAGATTAACAGAGGTGATTGAAGACGGTTTTGAAAATAAATTCTACACAACGGCAGTAGGTATTCTTAGACATCGCACAAGCCTTTGACAAGATATGGGTGGAGGGCCTCAAGAGTAAATTACTTCGACTAAACATGCCCAACTACCTCAAGGCAATAATATTCTCATTTGTCGAAAATAGAACGTTCGCAGTTAAAATAAATTCCTCGGTGTCTGAAACAAAAAGCATTAGTGCAGGAGTTCCACAAGGCAGTATCCTAGGACCACTACTGTTCAATATATTTACGTCCGATACGCCAGTAGTCGATGCTACCCTAGCAACCTTCGCAGACGACACGGCCATCCTAACACAAAACAGTGATATTACTCAAGCCATCTCAACAATTGCAGGTTGGAATCAACAAAATATGTTCTTGGTTTAATAAATGGAATATTAAAATAAATCCAACTAAATGCGAAGCAAAGATATTCGCTCTAAGAAGAATTAACAACCTCACTAATATTCAAACACATAACACCGACATTGAATGGAACCCCACAAACGCAGCCGTAAAATACCTAGGCGTACTACTGGATACCCGATTGACATGGAAGCTTCACATAAACTGCAAACTTAACCAACGTTACGCAAGACTAGCGCAACTATATCCCCTAATCAATAGGAAGTCAACGCTAAAACCACAGTGTACAATACTAATGTAACACGTCAAAAACCAACATAGCGAACTTCAAAGATTACGAAACAAAATTCTACGGATTGCGGTCAACGATCCTTGGTATATTCGAAATGCCCAACTGCACTATGAGCTGGGCATATCAACAATTCAGGATTACATTAGTGAAAGTGCCAAAAAGTTCTTCGAAAACATTAACTTCTGCGAAGGAGCTATCCATTACAACCTCGATAGAAGAAATATCCACACTAGACTCAAGCGAAAATTAGCTCAAGATCTACTTTCATCCGATAATAGTGACTAACAGTAGCAGATCAGTTAACAGTTTAATTTAAGAGGAACAAACCTCCTCCAAAAACCATTGTAAGTAATTATTGTACATTTTACTATCAATGCCATGTAACATACATATTGGCAATTTCGAATGAAAAAAAAAACAAATTAGCTCACCACATTTGAAACAATTCTCCCGCAGTTCCATTAACTTCTACAATGTCGGTTTCTATTTGGGTTTTTTGATAACAGAAACAAGAAAATATTTACCTTATTAAATACAGGGTGTTTCAGGAGGAACAGTAAATACTTTAGGAGGAGGTCGTATAGACTATTTCGTGTAAGAAAGTTCATATAAACATATTCCCAATTCTCAGTGGTTACAGAGATACAGCTGTTTGAAGTTGGTGCTTAAATATCCGACGCACGCGCATGTTTGAAACAGATACAAATCACTCAGCACTGAATATTTGAATAACATGTGTGACAGTTTGAGGAGGTTCCTTTGGTTACAAGAATAGGCATGTTCTTCCAGCTTGACGGAGCCCCTGGGTATTTTAGCCGTCAGGTTACACTTCATCTAAATCTAACATTTCCAGCAAGATGCATCCGTCGATATGGTCACGTTTATTGGCCACCAAATTCCTCAGACCTTACCCCTTTAGATGTTTGTCTGTGGGGTTGAAAAGCGAAGTCTACAAACAAAAAAGTAAACATAAGAGACAAATTGGTCATTCACATTATAAATCGTGCTGCCATCATAAAGGAACGCCATGATGACCTCAGAAGAGCTACACGTGATATTGTCAAGAGAGCTGCAAAGCGCATTGAAGTCGGTGGTGGGATTTTTGAACAATTACTTTGAAGTACTGCAAATTATTCGGGTGTTTATCATTTAAGCAATCAATAAGCCAGTTGCGCTTCCTTAACACCTATTGAGAGGCTTTTTATGGGTAACATTCAGACAGCTGTATCTCCGTAACCATTGTGAATTGGACGCATGTATATAAGAACTTCTTTACTCAAAATATTCCATACGACCACAACATAAAACATTTACAATTCCTCCTGAAACACGCAGTATAGGTAATTCAATTTTGAAAAAGCAGAGGCCAATTCGCTAAAAAAACACGTAGTTACATACTCTTTTGTTACGATTTTAAACAAAAATGTATGTATGTAAAATTACAGCAAAAATGCGATTCATTATTAATGCCATACAAAATCGTGAACACAACAGAATGTAATTAGTTCCACCACAGTAACGTTCTGTAGCAAACATCCGCTATTATTCATAAAAATTTTCGTGTTCAAATATTATCCGCGCTGGTGAAATTTAAATCAGATCCTTTTATGATGCTGTACATTGACTATCTCTGTAGTTAGTTGTTTCCAAATTTATGAAGGTTTTTACCAAACAGAAGCTTAACTTTCGATCAAAGTGCATTCTGCTACGGTTATTGGTGTTTTTACATTTTGAAGTTCAACTTACATACATAATTAACAGATTAAAGAATTGTACTCGAAAAAATGCAAAGAAAAAGCAAAAGCCTTGGTCGACTTAACATCTTGGATAGAGAAAAAGACATATCTGTTGGTTACCACAGAAATTGTAGAGAATGTGGATGTGCTTGGCGTTTACCACCATCGGGAAAGACACGTTCAAAAAGTGCAGGTACTAAATTATTAATATTTAAAATAATAACTTTATTATTTAAGATTCATTAAATGTTTTTGTTGTGTGTTTAGTGTTGGCGTTATAAATAGTTCAACAAAATCATCAAAAGTTGGTGTGTTATACTTTTCTGGGTAAAATTAACAAAATTGGAAAAGCTTACTATAAAACATATTAATCCATTTACTGATGCTTCTTAGGGCCGGTCTTTCAATGTTCCGATAGTTGTCAGGCGATATAAACTAACCCCTAGGATAAATGTACCCGACAGCGTTGTTGCGTCGTTCAATACAACTTATCCTGTTGGTTAGGTATCGACCAAATTCCTACTGATTAATGGGTCTAAAGAATGTGTGACAAGTTTCATACAATGGTGTGCGGGAAGGAAAGCATTATCTTAAAAGCAGTGAGTTAAACAAAGATACCTATAGTTTGTTTACTAAACGCCGGGGGGCTGTGAAGGACGTCACTCAACGTCACTTGCTGTAGTTGGTAGTAAAATCTGGGATTTAAATTTGCAATTGTATGTGTAACCCTTGCAATAGTTTTTTCTGCGGTAGCTTTACTAACGCCACCAATTCCACCTGCAATGGACCGCTTGCATAAAATCGCAAGGTTACGTAAAAGCAGCTGCTCCATGGGTGATACGAATGGTTTATGAAATATAAACATTTTCGTTTACATAACTATATAGTAGGGCATACCGGGGCTGATTGTCACATGGGTTGGTTGTCACAATGTGTATATCTCGGCCGCTAGAGATTGCAACGGGCTGAGCTCTTTACTGGATGTACGTCTCACCCTTAGTAGCATTCTAACGTTGCGTGTCGGATAATTTCACTTCACGTGATTGCACAACAACTAAATTTTCACCTCGTAAGTAAATTTTTATGAGGTTCTTTTTTATTTTTCCTGCTTTTTCCAGTTCAACTAGCCTATTTTATAATACGATATCCTAACGTATCTTTCCATGTCTTTGTTTTGAAGTGGCCTAAAACAAAAATGGCGGTTTGGGGCAGGTTGTCCCAAAACAAACGGGGATGGTTGCCACAGGTTATTTTCCTTTTTGTTCCAGAAAAACATGGTTCGTCATTTTAAAAAGCAGACTCGACGTGGTAAAACGCCTCTTGATGTCATGATAACGGCTACCAGACATGTCAAGTTAAATGGGTGTTCAATACGCCAGACTGCCGTTGAGTACGCTGTTGCAAAAAAATTACGGTCGAAGAACTTAATGATGCAAATATAACTATATAACTATAGACAAAACCGATTAATTTTCAATCAGGATGCCGAAAAAGAACTTGTAAAATACATTTTACAAGATTCGGATATATATTTCGGTCTTTCTCCCAAGGAGGTTCGAACCTTAGCCTACCAACTTGCTCATGCAAATTCTATTAAAATCCCAAAATCATGGGAAGAAAAAAAGATTGCAGCTGCTGGCTGCGCTAATCAAAGTGGGTGGATGCTAGAGGAGCATTTTCTTCAGTTTTTGAAACATTTTTATTCTTTAGTGAAGAGCACCCCGGAGAAGCCTGTCTGGACAATCACGGCTCTCATCCCAACATCGATGGCTTGAATTTTCCAAAGCAGAACGAAATTGTTATGTTCTTTTCCTCCGCACTGCTCCTGTTACATATTGAGGTTGGCAGCACTGGGCAGTTGGTGCCTCTACCTCGTGCTCATGTATTGAATGTATGCTTTTAATTTTCAAACCATAAATCTTTACAACAATTTGTTTATTAGTAACCTAAACCCAGGTCACAACAGCTCCCATCATCTGCAACCCCTTGATCGTACAGTATTCAAAAAGTATGTTAATTCTGCCTGCGATGCCTGCATGCTCAATAATCCTGGGAAGACGATGACAATCTATGATATCCTTGCCATCGTGAAAAAAGCGTACGCACTGGCAATGACACCAGCCAATATTCAGTCAGGTTTTGAATGCACTGGAGTTTCTCCATTTACCAGAGACATCTTTAGTGATTCAGAGTTCGCCCCAGGGTTTGTAACGGACAGGCCAAATCCCAAACAACATCAAAATAACGAGAACAACGTAGAAGCGCAGCCAGAGCATACCCAAAATAACAACGATAACATTCCAGCCGAGTCTTCTGTAGAAGAACAGGGGCCAGTTCCTAGTTGCAGTAATTCAGATACGCCTTTGCCTTTGCCAAAAGCTGGGAAAAGACAGTTAGAAATAATAGTCGTAAGCGAGAAACAGCCATCCTGATGGACACCCAAGTAAAATGAAAATTAGAGGAAGAACGTGATCGAAAACGGCAGAAGAAAATAAAGACGTCATCTAAAAAAGTTTTATTCCCAAAAATGACTGGGGTTGCTCAAAAACATAGTCAACGCAAGAAACATAAAACCAAGAAAGCACCGTCCAGCGAAATCGAAGACGCTGAAGAGGATGATGATTGTTTTTGTTTGGTTTGTGTGGAGTCATTCGCAAATAGTTGACGAAAGGAACAATGGATAAAATGCGTTGATTGTAAAGGATGGGCCCATGTCTAGTGCAGACCCAATCCAAAAGCGGCGGTGAACGTTTGCCACAACTGTGAATTGGATTATTCTGAATAAGAAATTAATTATCTCGTACTTTAATATTTTGTAAACATGCTCTATTTTTTACTTAATTAAACTAACTCTTTCTTTAGCAATTTTGTCTAGTATCTCAATTTAATTACGCCGTAATCAACAGTTTAAGTTTATTTCTTTCACCTTTATTTATTTTTTAACAATTCCATTTAAACTGCTCGGGGCAACCAACCCCGAAGTCTGTAACAACCAACCCTGAGACGGGGCATGTAGTCACACTTTACTGAATATTTTTGTTAATAAAAAAAATATATTTTTACTGGCTCTAGAGCCATTAAAACTTTTATTTAGATGCACAAGAAGTATATTTACCTGGCCCTAACAAAAACAATCCAAAATATTTTTCCAAAAAATTACAAAAAATCGGAGAGTAAAAAGTGTGACAACCAGCCCCGGTCTCCCCGAATAGTGTAACTTATTTAAATTTCTTCCAGTAATGTTTGAACAATGGTTTCCTCTAATTTAAATCATCGGCAAAATTGAAATTATTCCAAAAATCAAAACAATTACGACGATAAATCTGCGGTTTGGATTTACAAGACAAAAAATTTCCACTTCTTCAATTTGTAAAATGTATCTATTTATTAGTCAGTTCACCAGATAAATGGTATTGATTTTATAATCACCTCGTATACACTCGTAGCTGCATTATCCTGTCTGCATAGTACTGTCGGTTGCTTCTACTACCCGAGTTGAATCCTAAGGAATAAGGAATCTAACCTCTGACGTAGACTATCAGACAATTGAAAGACAGAAAATTCCGTAAGCGGAGGATAAATTTGACTGTTCGTTTTTCTAGAACTTAACCGATACATTGGAACACCGGCCCTTAGAGGTCTCCACGTATTTGTCGAACAATTTTTTACTCAATGCTGTATAGGTAATCATTAAAATCAAAATATTTCGGGAAACTGAAATTTGCTAGATCTTATCGCTATAAAATAGTTGACTACCGTTCGAATTTGAAAGGACAACTAAATAAGTTGTAAATAGAACATACAATACGAAATGTGGTCAAATAATATATGGACGAAGATGTTAACAGCACTAATCAAAGAGTGGATAAAGATGAAGCAGGTCCAAAATGCGGCAATCCTGATTGCCTCTGTTCTCTGAAAATAGACACAGAAGACACTTCCGAGAGTAGTCGAGTGACCCAAACCTGTGGAGAGGTCGTGTTGTTATTGTTGTTGTTTTGATCGAGCGAGATCTAGGACGCGGTTTACAAAACATCCTTTGCACTCAAGCCATATTTGGCCCATTGTACACCCTCTCTATGAATTTTACCTATATGAGATCATTCCAACCCCAACAGTGACGTTTAACGTGTCACACATCACAGTGGCACGGAACCTACCGCTTTACTTCTTACCCCACAGAACGCCCACTGACAGGTTTTTCCCCGCTAGAAAAATCTCGTCGACCTCGGCCGGATTCGAATCAGCGTCCCTTGGATCTATAAGCAAGCGCACTAGTCTCTAGACCACCAAGGGGGACTGGGGCCCGTCTTAGATTAACTTTCCTTTACTTTCCTAAATCAATTGTATAAATGCTTACTTGTATAAATGGACTATAAACAACGAGTAAGCATAACATTTTGTTCCAAAGTAGGTAGGTAAAAGTGGATCGAACACTCATACAACGATAGTAAATATTTTATATGTAGAAATGAAGAGGCTCTGCCCCTAAAAACTATGTACAAATAGTTCGAGCGACTTTGTGGTGATTGACAATCAGTTAAAAACAAAGACTAGGTCTTTGACAACAATAGAAAACATTTCAAAAGGTTGCAAAGTGAATCTTTCCAACAGAAAAGTACCAACTCGGAGAGTACTCGATTATTTGAATATTTGGTTTGGCTCAGCCCAACAAATTTTAATAGAGCATAGATGCATAAAGTTAATGAGCACAAAATTACCGCCATATCCACCAACTCTTGGCCAACAATAAATATTATGTGCCCGCTTCCGCCGTATTCACATGATCTCGCCTCCGGACACAACTGATTCTTCCAATGACTTTCTGAACTTCCCAAAATGATAACAACGTCGGAATAAGTGCGTGGTGAACCAGGAGACTACTTTAACTGAGATTAATTAGCATTTGTAATTTACTTAAAAAATTTTTGATATTTGCATATTCGGCGTATAATTTGTTCAACATATAACTGGTTACTCTAAAACACCAATAGATGTAGCATAGAAAATTATACTGTATGAGTAAAACAGCATCGTGGTCACGATGGCATCGTTACGTGCACCTTTGTTATTTTAACTATAATTTCAAATGTAGAACGACATTAAAAGATTTTATTTAAAAATTTGACTTTTGCCTTCAAACGTATTGTTTCTAAGTTTGAAAGTCTGCAGAAGAGCATTTGAAAAATACCGGGAACAACTATTAATTTTCCATAAATGTTTATATGTAAGAAAGGGGATTTTGCACATAGATAAGTTTAAATTTAACCTCTAATAACTGAAGAACAAAAGGTTTCAGGAATTGAATATATGTAGTAGTTGAATAGATGATAATTGAAAACGTTTTATAAGTAATTGTTTTAAATCACAGCTTCAAATGTAATTGTCAAAAAAATAATCTTTCCGTTAAAAGCTACGATTAGGTACAGTTTTATTTGCAAATTTCAACACGTCTTTACGAGGTTTGGCAATTTCATTCCCAGACTGGCACAATAAACACAATTTAAATAACGGGAACAATATTTTATATTTATTCGGTGTAACCCCATTTACTTTAACACACTTTGTGGAACACACAGTTTTAGAAAAGAGTGAACAAAGGCGTCCGAAGAAACTGCTTCAATCCGACTACTTCATTTTTCTTAATATCTTCAATCCTGAAATAATATCCCTTTGCGAACTTTAGGAAAGAGAAAACGTTTACTGGTGCATAGTCAGGAAGGCTGAGTTGACCCTGGGTTAGGTCCTTATAGACCCTTTTCCTTCAGATATATAGAGAATAACCGGTTCTTCAGTTCATCTAGGTCTGACGAAGAAATAAAGTGTACCATGGGTCACATATAGCCTCTCATGTACCTACAAGATAACTACCTCCTAGCGCTACCCACCGGGTCTCTACTTTAGAGTCAAACCAAGCCCTGTTGAGGGAGGAGAACAAGGAAACGTCTGGATACGCGGGGGATACCAATAGGCAATTGCATCAGATGAACCGACACTCCGCCGCCCTAAGAAATCGACATATTAGGTTGTCTTCGGGCTAGGTCCTTATCTATTCTGGTGAAGAACCAGGCCTGTGGAAGATATCCGATTCTTCAGTCTTTGTGGCCTACCTAAGTCTGACGAAGAAGTAACAAACATGACGGGCCAAAGATAGCCTCTCATACATAGCAGGACAACTCCAACTCCAACTCCTACGGTATCGACTGAGTCTCTACTTCAGGTAGAGTTGAACGGAGCTCTGTTTCTGGCTAACCAGTGGCAGCATATACAAACTGCGACCCCATTGAGGGGGAGAGTGGATGAGGAAATCTCTGGCTACGCGGGGGATGCATGCCAATTGGAGAGCGCATCACGTGCACAAAAAATTCACCATCCCCAGATACCAGCATTACACGTCAAGGAATTAAAGAGTAAAAGAGTTAGGTAGTAAAAAAGATAAGGAATTACGGAGTTAACGGGTACCTAGTAGACGAGGAAAGTAACGAATGAGTAGTAGAGTACAAAAGGGGGTGTAAAATGTAAATGAAAGGAAAAAGATAAATAAAAAAGAAGAAGAGCGAGTGGCAGAAGGGAAAAGTACAAGATGAATAAATGAATCGTGAAGACAAGTAAAGGAGGAATAAATGAAAATGGCAAGAAGCAAAACAGAAGCCGGAAGAGAGAAACTAGCTTGGTAGTCTCAACCCCACATGGAGGAAGCTATTGCAATGGGCAATCCAAAAAGGTATGGCAGCCTTGTGCTACTGGGCGAGCAGCTGGGCGCCTCGTACCCGGCCATATCCCGAATGACGGTAGCGACATCGTCTGGAGGGGTAAAAAGATGCTTAATTGTTTGATGCTCTCCTAGTCTAAAATTTCTAACATATGTTGTAAAGTCAGATAAATAGTGTGGATGATTGATCTAAAAACACCGAGTTTCATGAGAAATTACTCCACAATCAGTGCAGAATGAGTAGGTGCATCGTATTGCAACAGAAACCAATTACCCTTTTCTGGAAGTTGCAGTCACTGAACAAAGATGTAAAGTATTGCAGACATCAGTAGGTTTAGAATATTCCCAAGAGTGATCACAATTAACGAAGGTAAGGGAAAGCTCAAATGCCCTAGTAATAATATTTAAGCATGCACATTGGTATCTTGTTTAATTTGGCGACTGCGTGCGTGCTAAATCTTGCTAAATTAGCAAATTATCTTCATTGAATTCTGTAAATACGTACATATGTACAAGAGTTGTTGTCTTTTGTTGTTAGTTTCCAGAAATCATAGATGATTTACAAAGCGACAACACGATACAGAATATCTTACAGCTAAGATTACTATCAATTAAAATTATGTGAAAAGTAGCAAAAAAGAAGGTGTCTTACTCTGTTAGGTACCTATTTTATTGAATTTTTAATAATTACTTATTTGATACCATTTATTTTGTAGTTGCTAATGTTTTACATATTTATTACAAATTCCTTATATTTGCAATAAAAATTGCTTATAACATAATACATATTTGTATTATAGATGTGCGTGTAATCTCGTATTTGCGCCGCAGGTTTGAGGTACTTTAATAAACAGTTTTAAAATAATGACAATATTTTAAATAATTCAAAAGTATTTTCATTAAATTAGTTTTTACCTGAGCGCAGATACTATTTGACTTCTCCCACTTTATTGGTATATTAAACTTTGTTTTTGCTATTTTTTATTATACAGTGCGGTCGTAAAATG
>JABXWE010064461.1:0-10570 GCA_014611495.1 Limonius californicus
CTAAAACCTCGGTATTTATAACACTAAAGAAGAATTTAAATAGAATTTTAATAAAGAATTTAAATATAAATCGTACAAATTTTCTAATCGCCAACAGCTATTCGATGAAGACAAAGAAAAAGAACAATATTATGTGAAATTTTCTTTAATTTGCTAAATGAACATGAATACATTTTAAATAAAATAGTTTTTAGTATTGATGTATTAAAAGATTGCATACGTACCGAATGCAATATCAAGCTATTGCATTCGGTACATTCGGTATCCTGATTTTCTTGCGAATGATGTGCGTGCTTTTAAACGCCGTTTAGGTTATTGTTTAGAAGTAGAAGGTGGCCATTTCGAATACTTGTTGTAAGTGTTGTTTTTAGTTTCATTTCCGTTTTCTGTTATTGATATTTAATGTTTTACAATAATAATCGTCATTGTTGTTCCACTCATTTTGAGTTACCTATTTATAAACACCGTGCATCTGTTTTTTAGTTTTCTGTATAGTTGGTTGCTTACATAGTAGGCGTGATTAATGTTATTTTTGCAAGTATACATAGACAATTACATGTACAATGTATACTAAAAAGAAAAATTCCCAGTATTTTACTTGTATACTCTTAATATATTTTTTTAAATCTTTAATGTAGCTAATAGCCATACGATAAATAAAATAAATAATTAAATTAATCTATTATATTATAATTTGCTTCCTACATGGAGCTCGCATATTCTCTAATAGCATCGTCGTAAATCACTAATCTAGTTATGCCATTGTCTATCGACAGAATCGACAAATAATTGAATCTTTCATCTTTCATAGTTGTCCTATATTTGGTTTGTTGAAACGATAATTTTGAAGAAGCTCTTTCAACTTCACAACTAGTTACCGGTAAAGTCAAATATATTTTAAGAGTCGTGTATATACTTGAGAATGTATCAACAAAGTGTTATGTTCGTTTGATTTTGCCGCTTCTTACAGTTAAAGTCTTATTTTATTGGCCGCTCCGTAGCCTATTGCTATCTTATTATTTCCCGAATATGGTTTAGTGGACAATTTTTTGTTATCCTAGAAAAAAGCCGATGAATATTTTGTAGACGCATTTGACTGTGAACGTTTGCTGGGAATTTCCTGCCCTTGAGGGAGCCTTATGTTTTAAATTATTCTAGAACTCTTGCAACATATTTCGAATTATGGTGAAATATTTCTGCTGCTGCATATTGGCATTGCGTTTTCTAGAGAGTCGCCTTAAGATCTCCGTTCAATCCGGTTGCTTGTGAAGATCTCAGCGCCTACAACAAATACTGCAAGGGCGGTTTGGGTGTCGATGGGTGTCCATTGCGTGAATTTTTGTATCGCTGGATGTGCCGCTGCTGCGACGAACGCAAAGCGACCTCGTGCCTGCGATTTTTATCTGCTTCTTAAGGACCTAAGAACACCCCAAATTGTGCCTGCCTCTCTCTACTACCTACCGAAGAAAACTAAGGTATAATAAATTGTTATTGTATGACTGGTTTCAACTGCCGAACCCTTTTTTTGATGCAACGCAAAGCGACCTTCAGTCGCCACTTGCTATTAGTTATTACTCGTAAAGTGTAAATACTTTCCGTAAACTCGAACGTCACTGGCTGCGCAGAGGTATGTGTTTAGTAAAGTAAATATCGCAAGCCAGTGGTGGTGAGCTCTCTGTTTGAACGTTCCAACTTTCCCTTGCATTCAACAACAATCAGTACCATTCCGATTGTATTGTTTGTTTGTATTATGTGCTATCCGTTTCAAGCAATAGAATTATATTTGTCTTAAAATTCACCATATCTTTTATTTGTGTGTATTGTATTGTACATAAACGTTGTAAACTTTATATACAGGAGGAGGCACAATAAAGGCGAGTCCGATTCCCGTAAGCTGCTGACTTCTCGGCCTTCCATGAGAACCTGCAATCAGCTGTCATTTGGAAGCGGCGTTCATTAATTCGTCTTTCGTGAACCACCTCTGAGCTAAGTCGAAGGCACTTCCACTTTTTCTGTTGCGGTTCGACGAAAAAATTCGTTAGGAAACAAAAGTTTCTTTCATAGATTAAATTAAGTAAATCTGGACACTTGGAACTTCCTTTTATATTTGAATCTGCTATTATTTTCCACAATACTTTACATTGAATACATTTGTTCTATAAAGTTTTATCTAAGTCTTTTAAATAATAATTTGCAACTACGTATAAAGGGCCGTCCATAGGCTCTGTCTTTTTACACTGTCTTGCGTGCGCTAAAAGACGGAACTAACAGCGCGTCCATACGGTACCTTTTTTAGTTATATTGTATTACTTAGTTTTGTAGAATACTGTGGTTTGTAATCGCGCTCCTCGGCAGTACAAGAACGAAGTGGAAAGTCAAGTGCAAAGATTACAGTGACAGAAACTTGAAAAGTAAAGCATATAACGTTCCGGTTGAAAAATTCAAAGAAGTTGATGACAAGGCTGACCGGGATACAGTTGTTCAAAAATTAAATCTTTGAGAAACTGTCATCGCAAAGAATTGAGGAAAATCAATGCCTCACGTCGTTTTAGTGCTGCCGAGGAGGACTTTTACAAGCCGCAGTATTCTACAAAACTGAGTAATAAAACATAGATGGACCGTGTGGACGGCCCTTAACTCCGCGTAAACCTTTCCTGTTTTTTAAAGTTTACGTTATAAACAATCTGGTAACAAGTGTATAACTTCTATATAAAACTTATCCTTATCTACCAATACATCTCTACCTTTTTCACTGAATATTTGTGAATTTTAGTATTGCGATCACAATCGTTATCTTCAATTTTCTGACTCATTTCTTTAGCTGTGCACTCAAATTCACTTAACTTCTCATTAGAACGGTGCCTGATGACTTTGACACATAGTTCTAAGGAGCAGACCTGGCGGTTGTAATTTTTTGCTTACTTTATTAAACCCCCCAAGAACTTCATCCGAAATTACGGTTAATGTAGCCGTTTCATATTTTAATAATTTAGTGTATAAATTATTCGCTTACATTTTACAATCTTCTTCTTCCAAGTTTTCCAACATCAGGCACCACAGTTACAGCTTTTACCCCAACTAACTGTAATCAGTAAATTAATTGACCTGTTTGAGATGTGCTTGCAGCTCTTTACATTTTTCGCTCGTATTTACAGCGTTATCATAGGATTGGCCCGACAATTCTCAATAGGAAGACCAATTTATTGAAGTAATCATTGTAGATGATTAAATGAAGACCTTCGAATTGGTAAAAAATTTAAAGATCGCTCTTTTACATTTCCTTTAACGCAATACCGTATAATTATTACCAGTTGGTTGGTATGTGCCAAATCTGGTGTAGAATCCAGAAAGACGGAATACTATTTTGCATCTTCCTGATTAATTTCATCAACAATTTTTCTTTGAACCCGTTTTCCCATCACTTGAAGTATTTCTTCATAAACGGTTTGGACCAATAACTATAACTTATTTTCTTTTTTGACTGATATTTTACAATATGTTGCAGAAATGGATTAAACTCTGCCATTAATTTTCATAAAATTGTCATTGTGGAGACCTCCATTTTTCATTACGACTTCTTCATATTTTATAATTGCAAAACACGTATTAAAACATTGTAAATATGTTCGTCTCGTTCTTTAATTATGTTTGTAACAGGCTGCCAATAACAGTTTTGTTTTCTTTATGCGTTAATCATGTCAACATTGTTTTTTATGGTCTAAAGTCTAAAGAGTCCTCATGGTTTCCAAGAGGTCTTATAATATTACCTTAATCAGGATATTCGGTTACAAGGGATGACAATAATGTTGAAAACATTTTGCATACTAGATAGTAAACACATCTCATAAAGTTTGAATAGCAGAACTAGGTTCTAATGATTTTCTGTCGATTTTTGTTACGTTTTGAAAATATTTACTAGAAAATTACCAAGGAAGGAGTCCATCTGAGAGTCCGATGCTCCAGCATCATTAGCATCTATATATATCCGACACTGGACATAACCGTTTGCGGCACTACTGCTAATCACAGCAAATTGATTTTAACATCGTTTTAGTTGCGATACTTTGATGGATCCTATTAGAAGTTTCTCCTAAGTTTTTACTGTTATTAATTATGCAAAATGTTTGATACTTCCAATCATCAATTTCCTTAACCAAAATAGCCTGGTTAAATGAGACATATATAACTCTACAGCCACACAGTGTAAAGAATAATCGTTCAGACCAAATAATAAAATAGAAACACCATTCTCAGAACACTTTAGAGGTAAACAACGTTGAGATATACCTTGAACCTTTATAGTTCTTATAATAAAACATCAACACACAACTTTCAAAATAGTTTGGAGATATCATCATCATCATCACCATCATCATCATCATCATCATCATCATCATCATCATCATCATCATCATCATCCTGCCTCTTGTTTCGTTCATCGTTGAACATAGGCCTCCCACAAAGTTTTCCATGTCTGTCTATCCTGTGCTGTTTTCATCTAATTTGTTATTATCTCTTGATACCGTCTGTCTAGCGCGTGGGTGGTCTTCCTACACTTCGCTTGTCAGCTCGCGGTCGCCATTCAACTATCTTTCGTGTCCACGTTCCATCCTTCAGCCTGGCTAGATGACCTACCCAATTCCACTTTACTTTACTGATTCTTTCCACAACATCCGTGAGTTTTGTTCGTCTTCTTAGCTCTTCGTTTCTCACTCTATCTCTGAGTGTTATTCTAAATATTGATCTTTCCATTTTTCTTTGGGTTAGTCTAAGCATTTCTGCTGTTCTTTGGGTTAGTGTCAGGATTTCCGCTCCATATGTCATTACCGGGAGTACACACTGATCGAACACTTATCTGTTTAGGCTGACGGGGATGTTACTTTTAAAAATGTCTCTCAATGATCCATATGCTGCCCA
This sequence comes from Limonius californicus, assembly GCA_014611495.1. NCBI lineage: Eukaryota > Metazoa > Arthropoda > Insecta > Coleoptera > Elateridae > Limonius > Limonius californicus. The sequence continues at coordinate 4,918 of JABXWE010064461.1, forward strand.
GCTGATATTTATTTTTCGCTGTATTTCATTTGTTTGAATATCTCGGGATATCTTGATCTCGTGACCTAAGTATACATATTTTTTAGTTATTTCTATTTCTAAATCCTGGAGTTTTGGCTTTTCACTCGGTACCAAGTTCGTTATGAGCTTTGTTTTGCTGATATTTATTGTCAGACCAACTCTCCTACAAGCAGTTTAAAGTTCAGTTATCATATTCTTGATTTCTCCAGGTTATCCGTTATCAAAACCACATCATCCGCGACAAAATGCGACTTTCTCTTAAGGCTTCCAGAAAGCTATCAGTTTCGATTGTGTGGAATGCTTTGCGGCAATCAACAAAAGCTAAAGACAGTGGTCTATTGCATTATATAGGGATATACACAGTACTTTTAACACCACACAGTTTGAAAAATAACATTGACACTAAGTCTCAGACTAAATCAGGGGCACTTTAGGTACACCATTATGACGCAAACAGCCCTAAAAATAAAATGGGAAACCACCATTTTCAGATAAGTTTTGGGACACCCAGCCTTTTAGATACACACAGCGTTTTATGTACACACAGTACTATTACTGAGCACACAGTTCTAATTATAAAATAGCAATACATAGCGGCAGCGAGTTCTTTAGGTATACACAATATCCTTACTGAACATATACTAACTAATAATAAAATGGGAACCTACACCTCCATTAATAAACGAGGAACTTACCTAGAACTCAGATAATAAATTTAGAGCACTCACATATAATTCCAACTTCAAATAATAAAGCACTGTTTCTAAGCACTATCACGGATCATAACTAACAATTCGGGGAATCAGTATTAGGTATATATCTTATGAAACGAGCAAAAATATCCTGTCAGAAAACCTGTATAATTCATTTATTTGCACAGTAACAACAATATCGCATTACGTCACACCAACGCCAGTTGTAAACATTAAATATAGGAAACAGTAACATTACATACAATCTATTTAAATATAGCAAGACGAAGGTCTGTAGGAGAGTTAATCGTAAGAGTCTGAATTTGAATGAATAACAGGAAATAAAAATTAATGAATACTGCAAAATATTACTTTAAGTTAATATTCAGTAATAAAGCATTCCCTTCGTTCTTTCCGAGAGAGACACTAAATATTAATAGCCAATTTGGTTAGTTTGTGGTCTACAATTTGTCAGAAACTCGTAGCAAAGCAGGATTTCTACTGGGAAATCTTTATAATCCCAATTTCACAATCACTTGTGCTTTGATGCTTTTTTAAAATATATTTCGGTGTATTTTTAATTGTGTGCTGGTATTTTAATGTGTGATTCCAACTTGCGAAGTAAATTTGAAACATCAACAGTATTAAAAATATTCCAATTATAGAGGTACAATTAATTAATAATTAGTAGCTGAAAGATAAGTTTAACAGGAAAAAAAAACAATATTAATAATTTCAATAGCTTTAATTCGTTTTTACTGCGAAGTATCTGGAAGATACAGATATAGAGGCGCCGTGGGCTAGAGGTTAGCGCGTTAGACTTCTACGCTGAAGGTCTTGCGTTCAATTCCTAGTACCGGAACATCGGTTTTTTAACAGCGAGGTATTCTGCCTAGTAAATCTTCTCTGGAATAGGAGTGTTTACACTTCCTCTGGTTTGGAGCCCACGTTAAGCTGTAGGTCCTGTATGTGGCATTCTAAACGCGGAACACAGGCATAGAAGAGAAGATCGCTACGTCTCGTAAGAGATAAAGCACTCCAAGAAAAAGAAGATCTGGAAGAGATTATTTCAGACCATATGTTATATGCAGCCATAAGTAGGAACCTAAATTTCTATTCGAATTCGATAATATGGGACCGCACACAGCCGTTCTAGCTAGAAACCTTCTCGAGGAATCGCGAATACCAGTCATGGACTGGCGTCATCTAAACCCTAAATACGATTAAACACCTTTGGGACGGTTGAAGAATTAACAGCTGCACTCGTACAAGAATGGAAGATTATACCTCAGGACTACATCCGTGAGGGGAATCTGCGAAGATTAGAAGGCACCAGGTAAAGCCAGGTATAGTTACGCTATTAGTTGTCCACGGCAGTTCAAAAATAATTACTTAAGTTATAATTGTTGTAACAAATGTTTCTACGTACAATTAACTGCATTTTGTTCTTTTTTAGGTGTTAATGTATTTGTTTTAATGGTATACTTTCCTTGTTCTTTGTTACAAAAGACCTTCTAGTTCCTATCTTATTTTATGCTGATATGTTAGTAAACTTAAAAACTATCGTGGATGTTATATTTTGAACAGTATAGTTGTATTTACTATAGGTACAATTAAAAAATTTTTGCCCAACAGTTAACTAACTTATCTTTCAGCCAGTAACGTCTAAGCCAATAGTAAATTGATGATATCGTATGTAATGATTTACAATGGCAGGCCCATTATTAGTTAAGGAAGGTTCACCAGCCATTTAGTTACTGTTAATTTATATAAATATATGCTACGAAGGTTTGATGTAGGTAGTATTTATAACAAGACATAAACTGAGACTGCAAGCGGCCAGATGTAGATTTATTTCTCCCAGCATGAATAATTACAACGGTATTAGATATAATTACAAATGTTCCCAAAAATACTTAACACATTTTAATCTTAATGATAATAACATTGTATATGTATAGTACAATGGTTAATTAAATTTACTTGTCACTTAACTTGTAATAAATGATAATATTATTTGGATGCATTAGTACACACTATTCTATCTGAAACAGACAAGAAACTGTAAATAGACAACATCGTTTAAAAATGGGCTGAGTAAATGAATGTTAGTTCAGAACTTTTTCAATTTTCAACTAGGCATATACGAGGTGTGACAATGTAATTCCCGGAATGCACCTTAAACAATATACGTGAGCAACTGTACACTAGTGGCTGCTATTGCCTTCAAAGTTCTCTCGTTGAGCATCTATACAGTAACTTAGACAGTGTTCCCATTTCTGGAAGTAGACCTGGAACTCTATTTCCGGAATACTGTTGAGTACCTGTCTCACATTCTGTTGGATATCAGATATATTAAAAAATCTTCACCCATTCAACGCAGCTTTTAAGTTTGGAAATAGCCAGAAATCACAGGAGCTAAGTCAGGTGAATAGGCAAGATGATCTAATTGAGTAATCGCGTTTTTGGCCCTAAAGTCTCTCACACTTTTCAGCATCCCTAATTAGCATTGTTGCTTGACTATTTATCTCTGACAATAACTTCTTGGTAGACTATTCATTTGTGATCGAAGAATCACACCTGCATGATGCTGCCACTCAAATCCATTAAATGTTTTCGTATCATTTTCACCATATGCGACTTTCAACAGTTCTAACGTTTCTTCGATTTTCACACAAATTTTGATGTCAATACGCTCCTCTAAATTTCGATTGCCCATTTTTATGCTAAAGGCCAGAGGCAGATATCTGTCACCTACCCAATAGTTGACCAATACTGGACTCTATAAACTTGAAGTTTAGACACGTATTACTTCAAATATGCTGGAACACGAATGCACACTTGATTTCGATAAAATTACATCACGGGCGGCAATACGCCGGGAATTAAATAGTCACGCCTCGTATTTTCAGAAGAAAAAGTGGTGGCAAGAAAATTAATTTTCAACGGAGATATTTTTTGTCACAATGTATTACGCACCTCCACAAATTTACTGAGCAATCCTGTCAGGATAGCTTCGTTTTCCCCAAATTCCCTTCAAATTAGTCCAGGCTGGGTCGCGTTTTCCCCAAGAACCTGAAATAAATCAGAAGGCAACATTATAATTCAGAGTAGATATTTACACAAATCACATAGTGTAGCTAAAAATCTAGAGCACTGTCCATTGAATCGTTTGTTACATTTAACCCATTCTCAAGAACACGAAACAGACATAATTTAATAACCTACGACGATGTGACTGGTTAAATCTTACAATTTAGAATTATTCAAAACTACACTTTAAATAAAAACTTAAATTCAACGTTACACACCTCTAAAATTGCCCCAGTTGTCAGATCGTTTGCCCCATCCTCCGTTCAAACCTTTCCATGCGCGTTTTTCTTCTTCGTTTATTTCAGTTTCGGGCATTGGAGCAAATTCGGAATATTGAGGGTCTTGTTCATCCTGTTCGATAAGGGCCGCTAACTGTTTCATTGCATATTCATCTTCAGGTGCCAATCGTTTTCCCCAGCCGCCCTATGGAAAAAGAGTGGGTGATTAGGTGACTGAATAAATATCGAATAATGGTTGAACGTTAACAGGAAAGTTTACTTAAAGCTACAGTGTAACGGCATGCAAGAAACACATTTCTTATTTCTACGAATGACTCTGTCATGTATTTGAGCGTTAAGATGAATCATCAAAATGTATAAGCTTATCACAATGGAAGATGAAAGTAGGTTTTCATTCAAAGGTTATTTGTGAAAGGTTTAGTTTTGGTAGTTCGGTTTGGTACGTTCTGTAGGTCTTAAATTTAATTTTTTACTTACTTCTTTAAAGGTTAAATAGTAACCTTAGAAATGTGTTTTTATGAACAGTTTAATTCATTCAGAACTTGGTTCATCATGATGTTAATGGATAATTATTTTATTTTCAACCATTACAAAAGCTATTCAATTAATTATATCAATCGGAAATAATTCTAGGGAAAACAAGTTTTCGGATTTTTTTTCAAATAAAAAGGATCTTAGAGCTACAGTTTATAGTAGCTAGTTTTTATTATTTTATATTTATATAACAAATACATAAATAGTCACAGTAGGCACTATATTAACAAAGCGATGGCATTTCTATACAGGGTGTATCATTAATATTGCGAAAAAATCCAGGGTGAGATTCCTTGCATAAAAATAAGAATAAAAGTTCATATAAACATGTTTCCAAAAGTGCATCGTTTCCGAGATACAGGGCGTTGAATATTATGCAATTAACAATAGGACAATAATGCCATGTAAACAACAATAGTAACAACAACAATAAGTTATAACAGTTGTTGAAAATGACTACCCCCAACATCAATACAGGCTTCTAATCTGCCACGCATTGATTGGCGAACACGTTCAAAAATTCCGGGTGTGTGACGAATTGTTTGACAAGCTGCTATTATACGATTTCTTAATTCATCGAGCGTTTCAATCGGGTTCGTATAAACCAAATGTTTAAGGTGACCCCAGAGGAAAAAATCCAATGGATTTAAGTCCGGAGATCGCGCAGGCCAGGGTTGTATGCCTCCTCGACCTATCCAACGGTTTGGGTACACAGTGTTCAAATATTCTCGAGCAACTAAACTGAAATGAGGCGGAGCTCCATCGTGCATGAAATACATTTGTAATCTTAATGGCAGTAGGACGTCTTCCAATAGCATCGGCAGCTCCTCTTCAAGGAAGTGGCGATAAATTGCTCCAGTTAACCTCGCTGGTAAAAAGAATGGACCTATCAAGTGGTCTCCGACAATTCCGATCCATACATTCACTGAAAACTGATGTTGATGGCGGCCTGCTCTTATTGCATGTGGGTTCTCATCAGCCCATTGGTGATTGTTGTGGAAATTCATTATGGCTTCTCTGGAAAAATTTGCCTCAGTGAACAGTATTTCTGCAACGAACTGTGGGTTTTCAGTA
>JABXWE010064470.1:0-10377 GCA_014611495.1 Limonius californicus
CTATAAGGTATGGGAAAGTAAAAAGTAAATAATAAGTGATAAGTATCATTATTATTCTTTCCTTCTGCTTCTTGTGTTTAAAATGGAATCGTACTAGGTAATCGAGATTAGGTATGCCAATATGTTGTGCGTGTAATGACAATGCCACTGGTGCGGCTAGGGCATACCTATGCGGAAATATTTCCAGATCATTGGCACCCCGATGCAAAAACTATAAGACGTGTAGAACAAAAATTACTGGAAACAGGTAATCCTCGAAAAACTCAGGCCCAAACTCATTTCCAAAAAGATACAATTCACAGATTATTACGAAGATATTGTCTGCATCCATTTAGGCCTCAGAAAGTTCAAGTTTTGCATGACGGCGATATAAAGTTTGAGCCGATCTTTAAATAAGGTTGTTGCATAGCGTAAACTATCACCCACACGTCATTGAAAAGATTCGTGGTGATAAATACACATTTACTGAAATGGGTATCATAAATACTCACAATCTGCATGAATGGAGAGATAAAAACCCTCACTTAATACACAAAAGATTCTATCAAAAACGATAGTCAATAAACATTTGGGCTGGGTTATTAAATAATAATGTACAATTAATCCACACATTCTACCTAACCGACTTCATGACCTCATTTAGCTTCGTATCTTCAATTTTTGAATGAAAAATTACCACTGCCACTGCTCGATGAAGTTCCATAGCAATTAGATTAAATTATTGATTCCAACATGATGGTGCACTGTCACATTATGGAATACAAGTGAGAAATTTCGTAAATGAAAATATCCCCAGGTAGATTGGAAGAGGTAGACCCATACCGTGGCGACCTAGATCACCCGATCTGAATTCGTTAGATTTTTTTTCTGGGGCCATTTGAAAGAAAACGTTTACCGCGAACCGGTTGTGAATTCTAAAAATATAGTAGCTCGTATTCACGCTGCTGTGGCGACAATAAACGAAAATATGTTAGAAAGAGTTCGTACTTCCATGATAAATCATACGAATCTTTGCCTTGAAGTAGGAGGCGACCTATTTAAACATAACTTGTGACAACAGATATAGACAATATCTGTTGCTAATAATATATAGTATTATTCGTTTTTAAAAAAGTTTAATTCAAATGTTACATTTTTTTAATAACTAACTCTATAACGAAGAACAATCAGAAAAATTTCCACTCCTAATTAACGATTTGTTTTAGCCTCCTGAATCAAATCCCAAAAGCACGGGTGTCAGTTTTGAAACACTCTGTACATACCTGAATTTCCATTTCAACAAAAATGTAGAAGTCTAACCTCGCAAATACAAAAGTTGTCGAAAATAAAATCATTATTCTATATGACCTGAGAGTAATTTATTAGAACTAAGGCTATAAGTTAATTACTTAACGATGTTAACGCAATTAATGTATTGATATACCTGCTTGAGTAAACAAAATGTACTTGCAGTATTAGTTTAGAGTAAATAGAAATGATGGCACGAAAGCTTAGTTTTGACATTCTGACTAGTGATATTTTTAGTACAAAAAAATAAACGCCATATTTTAATCTCTCACTGTTAAACTAAAGAAATTTGATGAACTATAATAATATAGTTAAATAACAAATTCGCAGTTGAAAGAGGCCATAAATGTTGTTATTTTAGAAAGTAATGGGACAGTCAACTACAAATAAACAGTTTACAACAAAATCATTTAAGTTCTATTATACTTAAGACTAAACACCAACTAAATTTAAACTGTAACATGTAACAATAAAGTATTTTGGTCAACAGAATTAAAAGGCACGCAACTATCTTCTAACAATAAAATAGTTAGAACTTATTAGGATTTAAGTATCAGACCCTGTATGTACCGCATAATTATATGCCATTATGATATCGCACATATCATTACACTGATTGCGTTAAAATCAGTAACAATTAATTTATAATTTATTTATACCCAATTTTGAATAAATTCCTACTAAAACAGCCTGAAAGATTTTGTTTTTCCGTGTATCCTAATTGTAAACAACAAAATTTATGCAACAGAGTATACAATATTTTCGTATTCCGTATGTTGAAACTCTTTTACCAGTTTGAAATAGAAAATTCAGTATAAGAAGGTGGTAAACTATGGCGCGGGCGCAGGAAAGTAATGAATTAACCATAAATATTTTGGATGTAATAACACAGTAATATAATATGTCGACGTAAACCACGATTAAGTAATACTAGAATTTGTACACGAATAGGTAAACTAACCAATATTGTAAATGGGCAATATTCTTAGCTAGCTATGGTGATTAAGATAATTGCCATAACGTGTTCCGTGTGAGTTTTTATCAACCGATTTGACTGTTCCTTCCCCACTTAATTAATAAAGAAATTCATTTACAACTACGATATATATTCTATATTGTTTGACGTAGAATTTTTCGACACTGCCTTACATATGAAGCTTACATGTATTTAGAAAATAGAATATCATGGTATGTATCTTCTAGGGCAGTGGTCGCCAACCTCTTCAATGTGTTGAGCTACTTTGTTAATTTTGGAATAAACAGCGAGCTACCCACACGGAAGCCACGTAACGCAACGTAAATGAAATAATCCACAGTTAATTTATCATTATATGTATTTATTTTACTATTTAACTGGTAATACATAATACATAGGTACTAATAATAAACTAATAACAAAATAACTAATATTACTAGTACGTACTTGTTCATAGCTACATTCCTACCTATCAAACGAAGGTGTTTGAAAAATAAACACAAACTTTTATCCAGCCACAACGGCATGTCACGTATGATTTAAAAATAGTTAATAATAACAACAAAAAAGTAACGCACTATCATGAACATAAACATTGAAAAATAAAAAAGCACGTTCAATGAGAAGGCTGACACTCAGACTCATCGATAATTTTTTTAATGTTTGCAGTATAATTTGATGCAGCCATTCGAATACAATTATCCAAATGTTCATCTGTAAGTCGATTGCGATATTTGTTCTTAATAAACTTCATATTGGAAAAAGAAGATCCACACAAATAGGTTGAACTGAATAATGCTTTCACTTTCAAGGCAACACGGCATAGAACTGAATATTTGTCTTTACTTACAATAGGCCAGATACATTCAGTACTTGAGACTAACGATTTTAAGGCGAAATCATTTTGAAACTCAATGACTTCCATTTCTGTTGCAGCGATGTCTTCGCCAAAGTTCTGCATAACACAAGTTGCAAACTGTTGGATATCAATTTCCATAAAGGGTGAAACAACAAACTGCGCTACTAAAGCCATTTCATTGAAATCCTTAAAACGATTTTTGAAGTTATTCTTCAGGGTAGAAATTATTTCTACATGATATTTGTTGTCATAGGGTTCTAATGGATTTTGAGATATTTTTTCTGAAAGAATAGGAAAATGCTTGGCATCGCTGTTAATTAGGTTTTGTTCCCAAAACTCCAGCTTTTTGATAAATGCTTTTATATCAAAAATCATTTCCGCTAGTTCTTTGTCTCTCCCCTGAAGCTGCAAATTAAGTTCGTTTAATTTCTCTGTAATGTCCACGAGAAAACCAAAATCTCTAAGCCAGATTGAATTTTCTAGTTCCGGAGTCGGTTCATCGCGTTGTTTGAAAAATTGAACTATGCCAGATAGGACATCATTAAAACGTTTCAGCACCCGTCCTCTACTTAACCATCGGACTTCAGAGTGAAGGAGTAGGTCCCCGTATTGACAGTCAACTTCATCGGCCAAGGTTCTGAATAATCTTCTTTGTAACGCTTGAGCTCTAATCTTGTTCACAATTTTTACCACCAGTTTCATAACGTTGTTTAGTTTCAGGAAATTTCCACATAATGCTTGCTGATGGATAATGCAGTGGTAACAGAGAAATTGCGGAAAAGTTTCATCTTTACGACATAACGCCACCAGACCCTTATCACAACCCACCATAGCTGGAGCGCCATCGGTTGTCAAGCCTACCATTTTCGATATTGGAATTTTCTCGGAAGAAATAATATTTTTTAAATGAGAAAACAACTCCTGTCCAGTAGTGTGTCCTTTCAGTGGAATGAACTTCAAAAGATCTTCTTTAATCGTAAAATCACTAAAAACCATCCTGACGAACACGGCCATCTGGGCAGTGTCAACGACATCTGTTGATTCATCCAGTTGAAGTGAAAAATAAACACAGTTATCTAAGTCAGTTCTTAACTGTAAAAAAATATCATTGCTCATTACTTCTACACGTCTCATCACTGTATTAGCAGAAAGTTGCATAGATTTTATAGCTGAAACTATCTCGTCTTTATTTCTAAAGTTGGCAAATAACGAATCAGCAGCTTCTAAAAACGCCTGTTTTATCATTTCCCCGTCTTCATAAGGTTTCTTTTTTTGTGCAATTATCTGGGACACACGGTACGATGCTTCAGTTGCAGCCTTATTTTTGTCGACTGTTCTTAAAAATATTGATTGTTGTCCAATTAACTGTTTTTTTAACTGTTTCAGTTTCTCCTTTCTGGCGGCAGAATGTAGTGGGAATCATTTTTCAAAATTAGAATGTACAGTTTTATGATGTCTCATAATATTTCCTTTTTTAGCAACGGAGACCGAAGTATTACATAACAAACACACATTTTTATCTTTAACTTCTGTAAAAAAGTATTGTTCTTCCCATTCCGAATGAAAGTGGTATGTCTTTACCTTCTTACAACTGCTTGCCATAATATTATTTTTGTTGTTCTCTACTAACCCAACCGCTGGACGTTGGTTACGCGTTCAGTTTTAAACTAAGCGCAATGTCGCCGCGCCGTGCGTATTTATCCCGTTCAAAGCAATCCAGATCGTTCTCGAACACTAACGCGCTGGTCCGGCTGGTCGGTTCTAGCCGATTCTAGCTTGATGGCGTCAGCGGCAGATCGCTCACCGCAACGTTGCCGCTGTTTATGTTTAATATTATGACAATTAGATTTTTTTGTGGAATTTTCGGAAGCTTCTCTGATTTTTGCAGTTTGTATTTTTTAAATTAAAATCGTTGTGAGAGCTACCAGAATTGCCTCCGCGAGCTACCGGTAGCTCGCGATCGACAGGTTGGCGACCACTGTTCTAGGGGTTGCTTACACTTACTTACTAAAGACGACTTCACCTATATGCTATGCCGCTCGCTCTTTCTATTCTCTACCGAACTTACAACGTATTTTATAATATATATTGTTGAGAATATATAATTTTAACAAATACTCTAATATATGTTTAATTTTTATCATTAAAGGTATTAATACTGTGGTTGATACGATTACGACAATGAGATTATTGTATGTACAGTTGCCTTCACCTACCGAGAATTTCTGACAACTAAATAGGGGTAATTTAGACACCTTATTACTATGACAATTTCAATGGTGTTGATGTTTGTTGATTTGAAAGAGCGGGATATAGGACGCGGTTTTCCAAGCATTTCTAAACACTGCAGGCATCATTGGCTTATTGTACACCCTAACTAAGAACTTTGCCTATCTGGGGTAATTCCAACTCCAGTAGTGTTTTTAACGTGTCACACATGGCAGTGGCACGGGACCTACGGCTTTACTTCTTATCCGACAGAAGGCGCACTTTCAGATTTTTCCTAGCTAGAAAAATCTCACTAACTTCCAACAGGTTCGACCCCGCGCCCTTGGATCTAAAGGCAAATGCGTTAATCACTAGACCACCGAAGCCGGCTTCAGAGGTGTACATCACACAAATCTGATTTAGTATCCTGTCACCTGTCAAGCAAAATGTTATGTACATGATTTTCACAATTACTTTGCAAAACTTTAAAATTCAGACAGATACATTCAGTTAATTGATAGTTAGTGAACGTAAGAATTTTCGACCTTTTCTTAATTATGTTTTAGTGAAAATCATGTACATAAACATTATAGTTGCTCACTTAACCTTTTACTTGACAAATATCAGGACACTAAATTAGATTTCCTTGATGTACGCCACTGAAAATTGTCATAGTAATAAGGTATCTAAATTACCCCTATTTAGTTGTCCAGAAATTCTCGCTATATGAAAATAACTGTAAATAGAGAGATCTTATATGCAATTAAAAAAACTACTTTCTACGGTGCTATCAAAATTTTATTCTAACACCACATTATGATATTAGCTACAGAACTTCTGACATTTCATATTATGTGGTTTATGGGGGTATTGAGTTTGGGGTAATTTGGTATTAGAACTTTTCTAGCAAATGAAATGTTTTCATAAATTTTAATGATTTTGCGTCGTACTATACCAGTAAACATTGACAACACGGATGTGGAAAGTAGTTTTTTTATTGGGGTTAATTATCTCGCTGTATTTCGATTGAGCGAGATCTAGAAAGCAATTTTCAAAACATCTCTTTGTACTCGGGCCATATTTGGCCCATTGTACACCCTAGTAGTAGTAGTACATTATGGGGAAGGCGTTAAAATACCCAGCAAATAGACTCTTTGTTACGGGCCAAACGAACTTTTTCGTCGGACCGCAGCAGGAAACATGGAAGTGCCTTCGGCTTAACTCAGAGGAGTAGGGGTGGTTCACAAGAAACGCTTACGGGAAGTAAATCTGACGTAGTAGTATACAGGGTAAGTCGAAATAAATGGACCTCACCCTCTAGGTTACAGCTGAATGCAGGTTCTCATAGGAGGGCCGAGAAACCAGCAGCTTACGGGAATCGATCTCACCTTTATTGTGCCTCTTCCTGTATATAATGCTTACAAAGTTCATGCACAATACACACACAGAAATAAAAGATATGGTGAATTTTAAGACAAATATAGCGCTGTTGCTTGAAATCGGTAACACACATAGTACAAAAAAAAATACAATCCAAACGGTAGTAATTGTAGCCACCACTAGCTTACGATATCTACTTTACTGAACACACAGATGTGCGCAGCCAGTGACATTCGAGTTTACAGAAATTAATTACACCTTACAATTAACAACAAATAGCAATTGGCGACTGAAGGTCGCTTTGCGTTGCATCCATAAAAGGGTTCAGCACTTTAAACCAATAAAATGAATCTCGGAACAAGTTTTCACACCAGTACAATTAACAATTTTACCTTAGTTTTCTTCAGGTATGTAGTAGAGAGAGAGGCACAATTTGGAACACTTCAAATTGGTCCAATAGGTCCTTGCAAAACAGACCAAAAATCGCATGCACACCACTGAGAGTTGGATCACGATTGCACCAGTAATTGCCAAAACGTTCTCCGGGAAACGGGAAATTTCGAGGGTTCTTGCCGTCCGGAACGAAATGGGTTTCGATCATAATCCGCAAAAGCGATAAGCAAATTCGCAATGAATTTCCTTCAAAGGGTTAAATCCAGAGTGTTTCTTAAATCCGACACTTGTCGATGGTTCTGTTCACCCCACGATAACAGCGGTACGATAATTTGCGCGATGGACCCCCATCGAAACCCAAGCCGTCCCTACAGTGCTTGTTGTCGGCGCTGAGGTCTTAGCAAGCAACCGAGTCGAAAGGATATCTTAAGTCGACTCCCGAAAAAAACGACCGCAAATATCCAGCATCTGGAGTATTTCACAATATGACGAAATATTTAGCAAGAATTTTAGAACAATTAACACGTAGGGCTCCCTCAACGGCAGGAAATTCTCAGCAAACGTTCACGGTCAATACAAAATATTCATCGGCATTACTCTAGGATAACAAAATAAATGGTCCGCCAAATTATATTCGGGAAATAATAAGATAGTAATCGGCTACGGAGCAGCCTAAAAAATAAGACTTTAATCCGTAAGAAGCTGCAAAATCAAACGAACGTAACACTAATCCCTGGCATCCCCTCAATCATCACCACTCTCTCTCTTCTTCTCATACCTCCTCTTCCTCTCTGCGCAAGCCTGCCTGACATTCTAATGACTGCCAGGATGTCTGTCCATGCGAGGGCTGTACACCGTAACTATGAATTATACGTATCTCTTTTTTGCCATTCCTTCATACTACAGTTCCCCTCCCGGAACCGGTTCCGCATTACTTCAAGGGGGTGCTAGCGTCCCTTACACACTAACCACTTACGCAACGTGCTCGTGCCAGTGGCATGGGACCTACGGCTTTACTTCTTATCCGACAGAAGATTTTTCCCCGCCAGAAAAATCTCACCGACCCCGGCCGGATTCGAACCCGCGTCCCGTGCATCTATAGACAAGTGCGCTAACCACTAGACCCCGAGGCCCGAAAACGAATGTTTCCAACACGCTTTATATTCTAGCCTTACGTGTCACTGTCATATTATAATATCGACTTTTACCTTTGTACTTATTGTTACCAAATCTATTTAGTTTTAATATCTTTATAGTTTCGAAATAAGACTTACAATTTAAAGTATACTGCATTCTTCTTCTTAGAGTGCTTTATCTCTTACGAGACGTAGCGATCTTCTCTCCTATGCCTGTGTTGCGCGTTTAGAGTGCCACAGACATAGAGCACCTACAGCTTAACGTGGGCTCCGAACCATGTGAAGTATAAACACTTCTACTCCAGAGAAAATTGAATAGGCAGAATACCTCGCTGGTTTGCCATTGCCTTGCGTGGGAGAACGGCCATTAAAATCCGAAGTTCCGTTACTGGGAATTGAACCAAGGACCTTCAGCGTAGAAGTCTAACCCACCAACTTCTAGCCCACGGCCGCCTCAGTATACTGTATTGCTAATAAAAATTAGTGCACCGATACGCTAATCACATATAACTATATATTTTTGCAACCGTTAGTCAATATCGGTTTATGACGACATAGAGAAAGAGAGAGAGAGAGAGAGAGAGAGAGAGAGAGAGAGAGAGAGATAATTGGACGAATCGCATTAATGCATTCACTTTCACATAAGGTTTAATAAAATAGCAGAAATTAATATTCAACGTATATTAACGACAAAAAATTAAAAAGAAAACAACTTTTATTCGACACTGTAAACAAACAAAAACTAGATTTTTAAATTCTAATAACGTGCGCCACCACCTCTAGCTATGATAACTGCCTGCAATCATCTTCGTAAATATCTTATCAAATTTAGGATGGTTTATTGGGGAATGTCACCCCATTCCAAAAAATATCGCATCCCGATTGTTGAAGATTCCTGGGAGCAGTAGAAGACTCTTTACTTAATTTTAAAGCGTCCCAAATATACTCGTTGGGATATACACCTGAGTTTTGGGGTTACCAGTGTATTACTTAAATATATAAACTCATTTAAATAACCCAAAGCGTTTTTGTGACATACTGTCGTGCATTGTCTTGCATTAAAATAAAGTGATTTTCTGTAAACAGTATGACAAGGTGCTGAATAATGTTTACCAGGTGGAACTGAGCATTCATTCACTTTTGATCAATAGGGAGCAACTGTGTACGGATGTCGAGGCAAATTCCTTTCCAGAACATTCTTGACCCAGCAAATAGTTTCCTTGCAGCGATATTGCAGGATTCATCCACCTTCGATGAATGGGGAACAACTACGTGCGGATACGGGATATCGAAGTAAATTCCTCCCCAGAACATTCTTGGCCGACCAAATAGTTTCCTTGTAGACATATTACATTCAGCAAATCTTTCTCCGGGCCTTCGCTACACTCGTTCACAATCATCTAATGATTTTAAGTTTACCCTGGTCTCATCGGTAAACAAAATTTGCTTCCAGGCATCTGCAGGCCAATTTGTTGTAGCGAGCAGCGGTACAATTTCTCCTTTTAGTCTTGTCCCAACAGTTATAGCAGAAATCGTTAAGCGTTTGATTGCTGCATTACTACTAAGCTCCGCACTTATACCTCTTCCGTTTCTCAAAACCTATTGTTCAAGAAAACGCTCATCCCTTAAATTTCTACCTATTGGTTTTTATTACGATTTTAGCAATTTTCACAGATATATCATCAAAATATGGAATTGAGATATAATGTCAAGGTGGTCTTTCAGATACATTTTTTTATTTAGTATTTTGTAACACCCTGTATTATAACTATCGAGATTTTGACGTAGACCAAAAGTGAGAAAAAATAAAGATTTTAAAAATTTTGTTTAGTATGAACACCCCAAAAATAGCTCTAACCCAACTGATTCCACTGCAAAACACGTTTTCACACAATTGCTGATAATAATATAATAGTATATTATACACCAAGGTAGAAAAGTCTACTATTATAGCCCGAGGGCTAAGTTTAGATCCCGAGGCGCGTAGCGCCGAGGGATGTAAGGCCCGAGGGCTATAAGACTTTTCTACCGAGCTGTATATACTTTTTTTTTCACTACTAGTAACATAAACTCTTATAATTGTCAATTTAATGACTATTTTAACTTAAACCTGTATTTATTTCAAATTATAAAACAAA
>JABXWE010064471.1:0-10341 GCA_014611495.1 Limonius californicus
AGAGGTTTGAGATTAGGGGGAGGTGATCGGAAGTGACTGTTGTGCCGATGGAGGAGTCGGGGTTAACGAAGGGGGTTAAATTGTCGGTGACTAGGATGTGATCGATGATAGAAGATCCATTGTGGGTTATGTAAGTGGGGAGATTGTTTCGAAGACGGGCGAGGGGGAGGTTATTCAGAGAATTGACTAGAAATCTAGAATCTAGAAATGTAGAAGGCGTCTATTTCCACATTTTTCGTGGCCATCTGCTTTCCCACATACGGCTAAGACGTCCGTACCAGACTAGTAATTTCCTCTCTAAATAAATCCTCTACGGTGCTGCGGAGAGTACCTAAAACCGTCGGTCCCCCTGGGTTAGTGCGCCACGTCACTAACTACCTCAAACAGGGTTAAAGTGACAGCAGGGTGCGGAACCGAGTATTCGGATATCATTTACCATACCCAATTTATTTATTTAATTTCCTCTCTGTTCTATCGATTATGTCATCTTCAATTTCCATTCTTTCCTTGATAATTCTAGTATGAATTTGTGCTAGACGTAAAACTATGCAACTTCTTCTAAGGGCATCCATTTCTAGGGCTTGCAATCTTAGATTTTGATTTCTGTTTACTTTTGAGTTGTACAAAGACAATTCCATCTACAATAATCTGATATACTCTTCGTTTTATGCTGTTTCTAATTGCTTTGGTCGACCCACCTCGTTTGTGACAACAAACAGATATTGATAGATTAATTAATATTATTAATAAATAACGAAATTGAATATCTAGGTTTAACTCTTACAGCTAGTTAAATTTAATCAATTTTTAAAAGGAAAAAAGTATTCGACCCATGTTTTATTTAATATTGAACTGATTACCAAATCCATAGTGCTACAATTTTAGTACATTCAAATTGTATCACTAGTGTAATAATTTAAACTGCAATTTTTAAAAAATACCCACAAAAAGACTTTCTATTTCTGATTTTATGTTAACGCTTTTATTAAGAGTTTATGAATTCTGCAGGATATTAAACAGCATAATGTGGTTGATTACAATAATATTGTTTTGAGGTCGTTCTGAATAATCATAACGAACGCTGTATGTATAAGTATACTTCTAATGTTTTAGCAGTTTTAGTTGCACAGAAACAACTACTATCTTAATGATAATTAGTAAATACTATTTGGCTACGTCACAAAAATCCTTCAACACCAGTATTTATTTATGTTTATGTGACGAACGAACAGGTTATTTATTCAAGTAACAAATATTAGTGTCCCCATTTCAAGCGCAGTATATGAAACTAGGGCAAAAAGGAAAAATACCGATAGAAACAGGATAGCCCGTCACATCACAATTTTGAAGCATCTTATATAAAGGCAGTAGCCGGTACAAGAGGATCCGTTTATGTTGTTGTTGTTATATAAAGACTCAAACACAACATATTTACTATTTATATTCAGAAATTTAACTTTCTCTTTAGCTTTCGTTTTATACACGGATAAAGTAAGTTGAAAACCTCCGAAATGCCGTTCCGGAAGAAGATTTAGAAACGCATCACCAAGCAACTAAAAAAAATAGTAAAGTTTTTTTTTGTAAATAATCCTCAGAAAAAAAATTAAACCAAAATTAACACTAAATGATCTCTCACTGAATTCGGTGCTGTTCGAAAATTGATAGCGGTCGGCGGGAGGTAGAAGCACGGTCAACACTCGTCCGTTGCACACAACACGAACGTGTACGTTGCAATCCTGTTGTGTTTCGTTTATTTTATTGTAAGCGTTCTGCCGGTTGGTTTCCGGCAAGTCATTATTTTTACTTTCACTTCTGGCTTTATTATGCTATTTTCGTATCGTCTACAAACTTGCCTGAAAGTTAACGGGCCGATTAGCTTTTCACCAATCTGGGGCGGTTGACCCGTCCTCTACCGTAGGACCTACAGAAAAAGTTGTAGCATATTCACACTTTTAAACTAACATTAAGTAAATAAAATGAGAATCAAACTTGCAAGTTTGATATAAACACCAGAACGCACCTGGACCACACATTCGCAGTTGAGATTACTGTGAACCATAAAAGAACGATTTCGACATGCAATAATGATGCATATCACGTCAAACACCGTTTAACGAGCGATTGACCTACTGAAGAGTGGTAAAGTTCTAAAACAGCACAACTAGGATTCAATTTTACGATCATATGGACAGAATTGAGAATAACTTGCCACCTTGCACCGCCGTTACATTGTTTTATTCCGCCATGCATTACGGATCAAATAAAGTACTTTATGGATGTAGTTAATCTGCTTCGATCGACTAGAATGCGGACTATGAGGATTTAGAGGTTCTATTATAATTTACGGATACATATAGATTATCCTGCAGTCACACTAACGTTTATGAATCTGGTATTACATCTTGTTAAGAATGCGTATTTACCTTTTAAAATGTGTTTATTTAAACATACGATTTAGTTCTATTTTAAAATTACTAATAACGATCATTTACCTCAAAAAGTTTAAAACTGTATATTTGTATTAAATCGATCCCTTTTCCAAGCCATAATTTAATGTGAAGCTGCAGCTCATGGATCTCCCACAACTTGTATAACAACAAACTACTTATTATCGTTAGAAAGTTATTAGAAGTATGTGCCTTTTTTACAGTTATGTATATTAAATCCTTTGAAATATAATTATTAATCCAGAAAAACACCTCCAGGATTGTCACTTATATAATAAGAAAATTCCTGTAATTTATCAATAAAATCTCGAATTCTGGTCTATCAAAACATTTGGTTTTTACTGCAAATCGTTAAAATTTCCCTCTACTTGATAGGATTTTACAAATTTAAAAGTCAAACCTTCTTTTTACTGCCATTCATCATACAAATTGTAAGACGTGGACAGATTTCGAAAAATTACGAGCTCGAAATGTGATTTTGAAGAAAATTCTGCAGCTTTAGAAAAGGAGTCTGAAGGATGAGCGCTGGGCCTCTTTCGGTATTCGACGTTTATTTAATTTCTTTAGCTTTAACAAGCGTGACGGCTGGATTCAGAAGGGTCTTCCGATCTTGATTGGCTTTTACGTATCTCAATCACATGCCTTTGATGTATTTATTTTAATACTGTTCGCATTTTGATCCCATTTTTTTCAAGAACTCGGAATTCAAGTTCGTTTCATTAGAAGTCGCCATTTAAAATTGGTTTATATAATTTATTTTTATTTGAAAATGGAATTAGTTTAGGATATTTGAGGTTCGTATGATTTAAGAAAGTATGTCTGAAATAAACGAAAGCCCAAGGGTTGTGGTAGCAGTTCGAAGTTCTTGGAAAATGCATGGTAATAAAATATTTACGGAGATGTATGACATTTATTGGCTAAGCCATTTGAAATTTTCCTCTAACCTTTTATTTTTATTGGAAAAACAACCCACAGAATGTTTACTTATAATACAATATAATTTCTAATTAATTGGGGGACAAATATGTCCAGAACCAGAATTACTGTTAAATGTTTTACCCAGTACGTAAATTCGCATGCAGGTCAGCGCAATGTATAATGAGAGCTTGGTTTTTGTTAAAATAAATTACGAATTCAGCGACAAAACTCAAGAGGTGCAAATATAATGAGTAGGAGTCGAGCACAGTTTCATTGAGTTAAGCTTAGTATAGTCCTATGTGACAGAAGCAAATACAACCGCATTTCTTTTCGTTACGCAAAGCTGTTTGTGCAAACGTCGTTAATGTTAATTGCAGAAAGCCAAGAGCTTTGAAGTTTAATGTCTGAAATATTATACAAACACAGTTGCTGTTACGAGGTGAGCTGATTTTATACAAGGCAATCAAAATTCCCAGCTGCCTGGATTTTAGAAGGGTTAGCGCTTCATTACTGTTGAACAAAATTAGACATATAATTAGAATAATAAACTTTGGAGCCAGCTAAGACGCTTTGGAATAACTTAAATTAAAAAAAAAAACAAATTTGCATCTCAGATCAATGTTGTATTTACATACAACTAGATCCCATATTGAAATTTCCGCTGTAAAGGTCTTTCTAAGCTCACAGTTCGGATAACACTCAACTATTATATTACTTAAGTTCATATTTAAAGTGGCATCCTTAAATTTATACCCAAAATTCGTCTTATGTCAGCGTTCTGAAATTCATCTTCTGGTGAGCTCTCTGCCTGTAAAAGACGTTGTAACAAATTTAAAATTACACCCACAACGTCCCACCGACGTTGCCAGTTAGTGGAGGCGTGGAAAAAAACTCAGTTTAATCGCGAGTTATGAAATAGCTTAAATGAACAAAAATTGATTAATAGCTGTAGCGCGTACTTTTTATTATTCATGACTTCATTTGTTTGTTAATGCATTCAAGTAGTTTTTGCATACACGTATAGGTCAGACTGGAACAATTTGGAGTACGTATAAAAGCCAATTTATACCAATAAATTTATGCAGTCGAACCAAATCAACGAGAAAGCGCTAAAAATTTGAATTTATGTAGAGGGGATGAGATAAAGTATTATAACCTGTGAAGTAATTAAATTTATAGTTTAAAAAATGTCAAGACACTAAATTATGAAACGCTAGTGTTGAGCTTACAGTTTTGACCCTAATCAATGCTACCAAACCTTAGACACCCCAATGAAGAAGAAACCACGTGCAGAGGAATGGGCACACAGCACCCTAGTAGACATACAGCACTACTAGCAAGCACACCACTCAAAAAAAACAAATTCCATAATACAGCTCAGTATCTAGCTAGGGACACATATTATCTTTACTAAGAACACAGGTCTACTGATAAACTAGGAACAGACCTCTCTAACAATAACTTACGAACCCGTAGGTGAATACTTAATTAGCTATTGAGCAGACAGCTTTAATAATAAATTAAGAGCACACAACTCGGGAAATAAATGAGGAACACCTAGCTCTAACAACAAATTATGGTTTCTGTATCAAAAATTCTTCACAATCTGTGCCCACATCTCCATTGATACCTATACTTCTGTATTTCTTTCTCTTAGTTCCTCTTTCACTCTTTCACGACCGGGTCAAAATTTAAATAAACACACAAACACAAAATCATAACTGAATATATTGCCCAAGTATACATTAAGATCGCACATCTCAAATAATAAATTAGAAAACTACAGCTTACTTATTACAAAGTGTGTTACGGTGAGAGTGTAGTACATGCTCCTATGGGCTAAGCAAACCTTATATAGCCGTAAACCGTTGCCATATGTAAGCCCCTGAACAGGCAGAGTAAGTTTACTTAAATAAAGTAGATCTAGATATAGGACGTCCAGCTAACTCTTATATATAGGCAAAAAGCGGATCATGTTATGATGGTTCCTGGTATCTTGCCAGCAATTTTAAGTAAAGGTTTTGAAGTTTTGTTTTTGCGTCGATAAGAACCTGTACTTTCTTTTTTATTTCAGGGAAGTGGGGGCGTCCCTTACATTCTAAACATTCATGCAACATACACCCTAAACTTAACTAAGTAAATGCGGCCGCCCCAGTCGGGATTCGATCGCCTAAACGGAGCGACTGCATTTGCTGTGACCTCGAGTGGCCAATGCGTTCTGACACTAGACCGCCGAGATCCCTAAGAGCCTGTACTACACTTTCACCATGAGATGCTTCGTAGTTAAATATTTACCGCAGTATTACGAGTTCCTTAATAATAAATTAGGGACACACTGCTTGGATAATAAATTAAAACAAAATATCCCAATATATAATTGGATACGTACAGCACCAGCATACAAGTAAAACAAAATATTCATTCTATACCGGTTCACCATCTTGATTGGGCTAGCGCCAGATCTCAATTATTATTAATGTTACTTCTAGGTGATTTTTTGTCTTTGCGACTGTCTCAATAACTGCATTACATTTGTCTAAATTTTTTTGCCAGAATGTAACTTATGCAGGAGTGAAGGTAGAAAACATGTCTTACCGAAATGCAATTAGCTAAGTATTTAGTGAAATACACACTTGTGCCGTACACGTTGATGTCATGTGCAAAGGACGAGCGTTGACCGTGCTTCTACCTCTTGTCGCCCACTGGCCATCGTCAGACGTTCATGTAAGAAGCCTATATTACAGTGAGAAATCATTTTGTATTTATATATACTTCCACCACTGAGTTTAGTGATGGGAATAATCGATGATTTCAATAATCGAATGATTAGTATGAGAATGATTTTAATAATCGAGACACTCGTACGAATTAATCATTCGAATCCAGAAAGCGCGCGCCTTTCGGCAATGCGAGAAACGTCTCGCATTCTGCCTTTTGAATGATGACTCCCTGGCACTCCCGCTCTTGCCTCAAATTGTTTTTTTGGACTGGATTCTGATCTGTATTTATTTAAATTTCGTCACATTGTAAAATTCACTTGATTGTAAATGCCGTTTTATGGTTATCGGTGTTATGCTATAAGTTACTCCTATTAAATATTAACAATATTTCTAATTATTTTATTATCATTGATTAATAGTTTCTATCTTTATAAGCGTAATCATGACAGCCAATTTTTATACGGAAAAGTTGTATGAAAAGCCAGTGAGATTACAAATGATCGTAACTGATTAAGATTAAAAACTTTTACTTGATATTTTGTAAGAGTGACATACATTGCCGAAATTATTTTATTTATTTATCTACTTTATGATAAAAATATATTTAATTAAATAATAGACAATCTGAAAAATTCGACAATTAATATTTTTGAATACAATTATGAAAAAGTAGGAAGAAATAATCGTAACTTAAGCCTGTCCGGTTCGAAATTATAAAAACTTATTCTTCTAACTCAGCAGCACATGCGACCACGTCACACAAAGCAACTCAAACTGTGTCGTTTATGTTGTAGTATCTTCTCGAATTGCAAATTCATTCGAATACTACTCAAATTATATACCGACACAAACGATATTTTGATTACCAGCCATCCGAGAAGTTTTTAACATTCGAATGAATTATTAGCATTTCGGTGATGTATGCATAATCGAACATTTCGAATTATTTCATTCGAGATGCGCGCCTACAATCCCATTCGAGAAGTTTTATCATTCGAATGAATTACTCGCGTCTCGAGATATATGAATAATCGAATGTTTCGAATGATTTTATTCGAGATACGCCCATCACTAGCTGAGCTTCTATGTGTTCTTCTGTAAACAATTTATAACTGACAATTGTAATACAATGTAAATAGCAATAACACTCACAGGCTGCGGGACGCAGAAACGGATTTGAGAGAAGATGTTTATAAAATGAACACTTCAGCCATAATGTTTTAACCAACTGATTTCCTTCATAATGATCCAAAATCAAATCACCAAAAACTAGGTATTTTTAAGTTGTGGGGGTTCTCCGAGAAAATAAAGATATATCAACTAAAAATTTAGAAACCGCGCGAAGAGCTGCTAAATTATCTCTCATGAAATTATTTGTGTTACGGGTATGTATATCTGAAAATATAATTTTTTTGTTTAAATTACAACTAAAAAAAAAGAACCAAAGTAGCAAAACGGATTTTCGCATTCTAGAAAATATTCAAATATTGTATAATGTGGCGTCGAGTGTTAAAAATCTCAGAAGTCACAGAGTCTTCCCCCATTGGTAAATTAACTGAATGCTACATTATTCATAACAAAAGTGCTGCTAGTACTCTTGAATTAATTATAAGCAACATTCCTCATTGTAAACAAAATAAAGCAAGTGAAATGTAGTCTAAACTTTGGCAACATCGCCGAAGTTTTACAGTAAAATGTTGTTTCTCTAATATTTTCGTATTTTCAGCAAGGAATAAAGCAGATGTATCTTTTTTTGTTCTCATTCATTCATACTACCGTCCCCCCCCCTGGAGCCGCTTTCGCATTACTTCAGGGGGGCGCGGGCGTCCCTTACATACTAAACATTCATGCAATATGCACCCTAAACTTAACTAAGCAAATGCGGTCGCCCCAGTCGGGATTCGATCGCCCCAACGGAGCAACTGCGTTTACTGTGACCTCGAGTGGCCAATGCGTTCTCGCACTCGACCACCGCGGTCCCAAGCAGATGAATCTAATTTATAGTGTCTGTGTATAGTATTTACTGATGTATAAAAAAATAGGTTCTTAGGCCATCTTGAATGAATGAAATCCATACGATTGTCGTAGTATTAGACAAATGTTCTATCAATAGCATGCCACTACCTTGATAACTCTTGATGAAACAACTGAAGAAAACAATATTTACCTTTTTTTAACGAATGAAAAGTATTTATAAACCTGCTGGAATAGGATTTGGTAAATTATTATGTCAACAAATTTTTAGCCAGTCTTCATGAGAAGCAGCTTTCACCGCAATCCCAACTACACAGTTTCAAGGTTTCTACTATCCCTCTAAAACTGCTATTAAATTCTTGGATTTACCGTTTAGAACCACTGCTGGTGAGCGCTCATCTGTACGTATTTCAACATATACACTAAGGAGAAACCATTCTGACCAATGTAACAGCTGAGAAGTTAGTTTATATTGCCTTAAATTGCACAGTAAGCAGGTGGCATCACAAACAGTGAAAATAATACTGAAACCGAAGAAAGTTCACATGTAAACATGTGGTTTCATGATACTGCAAGTGCTAACATGGGATTAAATCGGGCAATTCGAAGTAGAATTTGGCTCAGAATCTTTGCTTTATTTCTTACCTCTACATTAGAGATTGATTTTCTTTCTATATATTGTGATAATGAGTATTATTTGTGAAATAGGAATCAATTATCAACGATTTGTCTAGAGTCCTGATTGTCTTGATTGATTTTACAATATGATCTTAACCAATAAACCACAAGAATTTTGTTACATAGAGTTACACAAATTACTTTAACACTTAGATTACTCATACACAGATGAACTGATAAACTTAAAAATGAATGATATTTGAAATACTTGAAATACACCAGGTGATGATTGTTTGGACAGAAAGTATTGCAAAATGAACCTTGCATAAACACTAGAATAGACTCATCTTTGAACTTCATGAAGATTTTTATCTCATAGATATGTTGATAATATGTAACCCAAGCATTTATGATTTTGATCAATAGGAAGAGAAGCAGAAACTATTTGTATGAACTGTTAAGAAATATATAAGATTTTAAACAACAGTCGTCTGCAGTGTACTTAACTCTGTCTATCTATCTGTCTATCTATTTGTATCCCTCGGTGTGCCCTTACTCTACACATTAAATATTATTGCAAAAGTTTCTGAAGTAATTATTGAAAATACCTTTTTCTTCATTTTATATGTAATATTAATATGTATAAAAAAGCTAGGTCTGTCAAGTATATCTTTTTAGGACTGCTATTTTGACATAGAGAAAGTAGAAAAAAGACGACCGCTCTGTAAAACACTGTTTTTTTTTTAAATAATGGGTATTCAAAAAAGGCGTCAAGTAGCCAGGCATTTAATTATGTATATGTGAACCCATTCGGGCATTTAATTATTCTTATTTCGTATAATTTCATGTTTTTGGTTCTTTTATCTGCAAGTATATAAAAAATAGTTCATTTTGGAACGAACAGGCAACTATTCCCGAAATCTTTTCTTGATTAGATTGCCACAAAATGGTGTCGGAGCAGGACAAACGTATGCTGGAAAGATATTTTTGGAAAAAAACAAGATTAGTGGGAGTACAAAAGTGTTTTGTGGAAGGGAAAGCCGCACCAGAAAGAAGGGTAGTGGGCATCATTGAAACATACTTGTTATGAAACAATGGAATATACTCTTTGATCATAATTTCGTGTTTTATTACAATCAATGTCATGTTTATAAGCGAGGTTATGTATATACACCAAGAAGCTACGCCATATGTAACAGTAAACAAAATTCAATAATCATTTAGTTTGCTTGATTTGCTTTTCATACAAATGGCTTTATAACAACTGTCTCTCTTCGAATGATTTATCACACTACGGATGTAGCGATCCTCTTTCATATTTTTGCGTTGCACAGTTGCAGAAGCCCTACAGCTTAATGTGAGTTCCAAAAACATCCCTTCTACTCCAAAAAAGTTATACTAGCCAGAATACCTCGGTAATTTGCGATTGATTGCTTTGCGAGCGAGAACGACCGTTAAACACCCGATATCCCTGTGCTAGGAATTGAACCACAGACTACAATGCGGAAGTCTACGGCTACCTTGCAGCATCCGTATAATACCGTAAGGTGTTTTATATTCAAGAGTTCAAATTGTTTTGAGCTTACACCTCTTGTTTCAGTGTAAAACAAATAAAAATGGAAAAAATTCTCAAGCATGGAATCCTAAAATGGCTTCCCATTGCA
>JABXWE010064472.1:0-11750 GCA_014611495.1 Limonius californicus
TGTCTTAATTTATTGAGTGAAATCATATTAATTAGTAAATAAATAGATTATTATCAACAAATTCTACAGTTTTTATTTTATTTGTTTGCTTGCATTTATTTGCGTATTTTAACATCACACAATGTTTCTTAAATGTATTAATATTATATTTACTTAATAATAAATAATCATTTAAATTCATAATCATATCATCCCAAAATCAATTTATATTCACCTTGTAATAGATTTGATATAATGTCTAATTAATGGATTGCCATGTAGGAGCTATTGCGTACTTTTCATCCACGTCTGTGGGTTGTTTGTACTGCAACTATTTAACTACATTTTTAGGGAGCTTCTAGAGTAACCAAAAATTGGCAAATTTTACTTTAATAATCCCAAAAATACAGGGTGAGCCAAAAGTCACTTTACTTTTTAAAAATCAAATAACTTTCTGTATTTTTAGTATTTGCTATTTATATTCTACATAGCATGGAGATTTTCTGACCTACGCATGAAAAATAATATCTTGTAAATGACTCCCATTTTCGCTTTCACAAATGCGCTTTCCATAACTGCATATAAAATAGCTGGCTCTATCGCTTGAATATCTGTAGAAATATTCTTCAGCACAGGAAGAAATCGAGGCGTACACTCGCTGTTTTAAATATCCCCACAAAAACAAATCTGGAGCCGTAAGATCAGACGTACGCGATGCCCAATAAAAATCATAATTTCTAAAAATTATTCATTCTTCGAAAATTTGCCGTAGCAGATGCGTGAACCCAGGCTGAATGGGCAGTTGCCTCATCTTACTGGCCCCACATCCCAGGTGTATTCTTTACAGCAGGAAGCACAAAATGTCTCAACATTTTCTCGATATCCGTCGCCCGTAACTGCTACTAAATATATACTTATATTCCTATTATCATCTTCAGAAAAGTATGGGCCTAACACTCTTTTACGTGTAACTCCGCACCAAACCGTGACTTTGACAATTCGCTTTGTTAAAAGACTTTGGGATCTTCTGTGCCCCAAATCCTAGTATTTTGCCTATTCACAGTGGAGTGCTGGCATTCAAACTAAAATTCAATCAGTTTTACGCGTTGTGCCGCCTTCTATTTTTCCATCATAATATAGTTCCCAAGCTTCTAATTTTAGAATCTGATATAAAATTATATATAGCGGCGAAAAAGTTATATGATTTTTAAAAAGTAAAGTGACTTGGCCTACCCAGTATAATGATAAAGCCAGCGGTAATATTCTGAAGCGAAGTTAAAACTTCGTTTGAACGCACTTGTTATAAATTGTACATTCTTACGTCACTCGACCTCCGATTGCGTGTTATATTTAATCAACTCAATTCATTCATAAAGTACATATGATTATTACCGACGTGTTTTTCTCAGTCAATGTAGTGAAACGCAGCAAACACTACGCATTACAGAATTCTAACAGTTCTTCACCTGCTGATGAAAATCGGCGTAATGATGCAGCTACTAATTTTTATAACAGCTGTGATAGCATTTATAGTTTATGTTTGCACGAAACTTAAAAAACCTTTCCAATACTGGAAGGAAAAAGGAGTACCTTGCGTGAAACCATGGTGGGTTTTTGGAAATATGGGACCCATCGTTTTCCGAACGAAAGCTATGGCCCACGTGCTTCAAGATGCATACACACAGTTTTCCGATAAAAGGTAAAAAATGTAAATCTTGTCAATTATCATACCGATTTGCTGTGTTATGGTTAATTATATTTACATCATGGAATCTGTTTGCGATGCTATCTATCCCTTGGCGGGTGTTGGCCGCATTGTTTGTCAACTGTAACATGGTCAACCGTTTTCGTAAAGGCAGGTATATCGTGTTTCTTAGAATTCAAATATATACCGTTTACTTTGACTTAGGAAAGTTTCACTTCAATAAGGCACTACGTCATTTACTACTTGTTTAAATTCCGATTGGTGATATCGAAACAAGCAAAGAATGTATAATTCCAGAAGTGCAGAAGACGAAGAAATTCCGATTGGTCCTTCGACAAATTCACATTTTAAATTGCAAAAGTATTATCTCTAATCGTAACTTGTACGTAATTCGGGAGGATGTATGAAGTCGCATGAATGAATATTTATAAATAATGGTAAGCGTCTACACCCCTTGAGAGAGTTTGATGAGCAAAGCCGAAAAATGCTGTCACACCCGGTTGTCGCGTGCCAAATGAACGACACTTGGTGATGTGGTGGGTACCACGCATTAAACAACTGCCACATTACCCCTTGTTCATTTGAATACAGGTACCCAATTATTTCAATCGACTAGCGCTTATATAAAATTTCATAATCATGTTAAACCTAAATAGTTGCTTATAATTACTGTACAGACTGTGTTTCGTAGATAGAGAACTTTAAAATTGGCTGAATATAACAGATAAGGTGATTATGACCTAAAATGGTTTAAATAAATCTGTTAAGCCACCATTTGGCCGATCACAAGTACATAAGTCCTACACCCCTTTATTATGTTCAGAGACTGACATATAGAGTATGAAATATTATTTCACCAAAAGGGCTATGAACGAACAATATTTTTGATAACTGAATTGTGGTTTTCTTAAATGTTTTTGTTTTTTAGATTTCATCGACATTTTAATTTCATTTCCATTTCAACACATTAATCTCCCAACATCAGAACCTTAGAAGTTAGTCACTTCTTTTGATGATTTGCTCTCGCATCTCATATCTTGATATGTTTGGTGATATTGATTGACCACATACCTACGTTCTCTCTCAGATATTTTGGATTCTACACCTTTTCTACCCCGACGCTGGTAATAAACGACCTCGACTTAATAAAACGTATTTGCATAAAGGACTTCGACAAGTTTGCGGACCATCCGGATATGCTCCCCGAAACTTCAGATCCTTTTTGGAAGAAAGGACTTTTCGCTAGGGGAGGTCATTTTGGTACAGCTTTCCGTTACTGTTATCTCCAATTATTAGGTTGCAGGTAAAGACTGGCACGAAATGCGGGGCGTGCTGAGCCCTGCCTTCACTGGTAGCAAGATGAGAGCAATGTTTTACCTGATGGTTGAATGCGCTGAGGAAGCGGTTAACCACTTCAAGAATCAACAGTCGGGGGTTGTTACCATGGATATGAGGGATACAGTAACGAGGTTTACCAACGACGTGATCGCTTCTTGCGCCTTTGGAATTAAGTGCAACTCTTTCAAGCAAAAAGACAACGACTTCTTTCTGATGGGTAAAACTGCTTTTGACTTTAGCGGTTTGAAGCAGTTCAAATTTTTTGGAGCTTCCATTAGCCCAAAGCTCATGCAGGTATGCAAATAGTTTGAAAAAAATATATATGTTAATCTGCTTCTGTTCAGTTCTTTAGGATATCGCTATTTGATGAAAAAATGAAGCAGTTTTTCCGCACAGTCGTCAAAGATACCATCGAACATCGAGAAAAAACCGGATTGGTTCGACCGGACATGATGCATCTCCTTCGACAAGCCCAGAAAGGGCTTTTGCAGCAAGAAGAGGAGTCTTCAGTTACAGACCATGGTTTTGCTGCTATAGAGGAATATAAATTGGGAAAAACGGACAGTACGAAGAAAACCGAAATAACACAAGAGGACATAACAGCACAAGCAGTTTTGTTCTTCTTTGGTGGATATGACACCGTTGCTTATTTATTATGCAATATGGCATACCATATAGCGATCAATCCAGATATCCAAGAGAAGCTTATACAAGAAGTTGATGACACCCTCAACAGCTGTAATGGCAAAATTACCTACGAAGCTCTTTTGAAGATGAAATATTTGGATATGGTTACTTCAGGTAAGATGTCAATTTAAAGTGATTGCATGTACTTTACCCTTTCCTTCGAACTTCCTTAAACTTGCGCTAATATTTCTAATTATATGGGTTGTTTACGTAAAATTCCCTATGATAGATTTTTAATCAACACATATGAATGTGTACCTGGTATAAAACTCGTGTCATAGAATTTTCTTAAATTGAAAATCACCTGAATCACTTCAAGCATTAATGGACACTCCCCGACCAATTAAACACCGTTTATATAGAGATTAGATTAAAAAGAATACATCGGGGATTCACCAACGTCCTGAATATAATTTCGTCGCTATAATTTTTCCTCTTGCTTGTAAGTAACGGATTTCTTTATTAATCTTTAATTTACATCATCCGACACTCCCGGCAAATTTAAATTAAATTAGGAATCTTCGCTTGGAAGGGCTATTATATACTAGATAACCACACAACCGTAGAGAACGCACGATTAGTGTCCAATTGGTTTCAATTTAACTGCCAAATGATGTGTTTTCTTATTTTTATTATTATTATTTTTTTTATTTGTATTTAAACACATTTTTCTGGGACTTATTTTCACAACCGCTACTAGTGTCCCTACTACGGACGCTTAATGCCTAATTAACTTTCAATTCGCTATTTGTTGGTGTAAATTTGTTCTCTTACTTATATAAAAATATATGTGTCAACTTTGAATAGCAGTAAAGTCTAACAAAAACATAAATTATTGACGAATGGTAAAATAATGCCGTTTTATTAACTTAAAAAAAAACAATAGGTCACAATTTAAACTGATGAGTATCCGTCTACTTGCTCACCTCAGTGTACTCGTTTGCCATTTGCTCGCGGGGTTCGACGTTCAGTAACTATTTGCTCGCCGGACATATGCTCGACAAGCAATTTATTCTTAAAATAAAATATTAACTGCAGGCATTTAGTATATGCTGTTCGTAATTCTCCAAATCTTACATTACTCTATAGCAGTGGTTCCCAAAGTGTAGGTCGCGACCCCCTGGGAGGTCCCGATATACGGTTGGGTGGTCTCGGAAGGATTTCCAAAATAAAACAAAACGCCTTTTCAAGACATTTATTTCTGCCTTTCACAAAGTAAACAAAGACAAATCAAACTTAAAATATTAAAATTTTCAAAAAGTGTCAGAACCTAAAGATAAATAACTGTAAACATAAAAACAAGTAGAAACATTAATGCGATGTTCGTGCCGGTTTTTCAAAAACTAGCTTTTCAAATCTGGGCTCTTTATTTGATGCAAACACAATAATATCATTTTCAAGTTCGATGCAATTTCTTACTTTTGTTTTGATGGCAGTCGATAGATGAGATTCCTAATTCGCACAATATGATGTAGCAAAACTTTATAACTTTGTCCGCAAATTCGGGGTATTCTTGCATTCTTTTGGTCCAAAATTGAACTCTGGGAAAAGAAGTTTAGTTTCAACATTCTATCGCATGATATTTCAATAATTTTTTCTTGCTTGTTTGTCGAAATTTCAGTTTGGTCGACGGAATTGTCTAAAAACGGATTCAGTACTTACCTGTGATTTACATAACTCTCTTGAATTTCTTTGGGGAAATGGTCAATAAGCTGTCGTTTAAATTTTGAAAACTAACTTGCATATCTGCAAATGCGTGCTCAGAATTTATCATTATATCATCCTTAACTAAGTCTGCCATGAGTTTTTGAACGCACTGGAATTAATCTAACTTCTTTTTCCAATTGAAGTCCACCAGAAATCAAAATTCTTTATAAATCCGCTAATTTTGTCCTTTGCTGTTTTTATGTTAAAATCACAAACTGCTATTCAAAGCGTTGAAGTGCTCGAAAATATCAGCAAGGAAATCCTGCCTATGACGCCGAAAGGAATTTTAAAATGTTTTCTCATATCCCGGTTTCTCTATCTTCCAGGTACATCAAAAGTTCCGCTCTTAACTGGAAAACTCTTTACGTTGCTCCTCGAACTTCATTCTGCTTCCACGTGATAAAGAAGATTTGCGTATAGAGAACCCATGTCTTTTTCGAAAAATACGAGTCAATGCTTTTCCCTTGTTAGAATTTACCACTCTAAAAGAAGGTAACGATTTTGATGCAATCGCTTCTCGATGTAAAAAACAGTGTAACCATGTAGCATTTGACATTATCTCTTTTAATTTGTCAATAACACCAGCTCAACATCCTGTCATAGCCTTAGCGCCATCGGTGCATACAGCAAGGTATTTTGCCCAGTCAATATCGTACTTATCAGTACTTTATATGAAAGTGTCGAATACATGTATTCCGGTGGTATTGACCTCTAATGGAGTACATCATCATCATCATCATCATGACTCGAGGGTCAATCCTGGATACGCCAGGCCCACCCCATGCCAGTAGGTGGGTAGGAATTTACGGGATAGTGTGGGATCGTGTGGGGTATTGCACAACGTTAACATGTCTGCAATGCATACCGCAAAATACCGCTGCTGCAACAGCAGGTAGTTAGTAAGCTACGCATCAATGGGGTTGTTGAGTACGTAGCCGAAACCGTTATGCGATTATGCGTTTGAGCCTAATAAACTTTGGTTTCCAAGTTTCACATTGTTCTTATGTCACATCATTCTATTGTTCTAAGGTTACTGATTGCACATCTCTTAGTTTCCTAATATCTAATTACCTACTTAATATTTACTCCCAAACTTATTTAAACTGCCCGTTATGCGATTATGCATTTGGCCCCAATAAACTTTGGTATCGAAGGTTCACAGTGTTCTTATTTCACATCTATGTAGTGTTCTAAGGTTACTGAAGGTTCACCTTGTTCTTATTTCACATCCATGTATTGTTCCAAGGTTACTGATTGCACATCTCCTAGTTTCCCAATAACTAACAACCCACGTAATATTCACTTAATATTCACTCCCAAACCCATTCACACTGTCCGCTATGCGACCATGCCCCCAATCCCAAGTAACCCCGGTATCTATGTGTCACCCTGCTCGCATCTCCCATCTGGCCGTTGTTCTAAGGTAACAGACTGCTCCCCTCCTTGTGTCCCAATGACCAACCAACAACTTAATACTCGCCGCACTGACCACCACTGCCCTACCACTCAGTTGGAAGGTCGACTCTGGATTGGACCTCCTTCGCACCCCCAACCCTCCCCTCTGCCGTTGACAGCCAGATAGCCAGCGTCCTCCTTCCCACCGGCACCTGCTTCGCTCCCTCTCCTCTGCCCTCCCCCTCCTCACCCTCCTACTGCCTCCTCCTCCTCGCCAACCTGTCCCTCCACAGTCGACTCCTGAGCGGAGTCCTCAGCACACTCCTCCTACCTCTCTTCGGACATCCCCCCTCCTCGAGCCCAGTCCTCCCATGTCTCCTCAGGCATGCCGGCGCCCTGCATATCCCCCCCGCAATGATGTACTGCATTTCCGCTGCTCGCATGGCATACTCCGGCTGTAGAGGATGGCCGGCCGGTCCTCCTAGAATATGCGCCCAGCGTCCACCTCTTGATGCAGTGAGCCGCCCAACACATCAAATAAATATCCGACCACCATCACAAAAACATCCAATACAAATCCTAGCAGCACGTTTACATGCATGACGCATGACCAATCAAAACACTGCTAAGTAGGTAATTAGGTAATTAAAGGCGAGTAATTTCTACGAAATTAGTCTGGGTTAAGGGAGATTAAAGTCAAAGCGCGTCCCTCCCTCTTTCTAGTTTTCTATTAGACTACCCGTGCTACCAACACATGCTAAAGACTACAAAGGGCTACAATGGCCACTTAGGCCTGCGTCACTTAGCTTTTAACTGCGTCACCCTCAGTGTTGTGGTGGTCTGTGTCGATCGTTGTTCTTTCCCCTTTTGATGTAGCACCTTGTAGAGGCGGCAGTGGTTCTCCTCTCTTCCGTCCCCGGGTAGATACCCTCGCACTTTCACTCTATTGTTTGCCCCCAAAATTGTTTTGTTTTTAGTCTCGCTAAGCACTTTCGCCCAAAGCGTTTTGCGAGCACTCTCGTTCCCATGTTGATATTATTAAAGCAAAACGAAATAACTAGTGCGCTAAACTAAAGAAATTGCTCAGCTCATGCGTAAGTCGAATCACTAAGTTGTAGACCGCTAATTTGACTACCCTAGGATTCGGTTTATATTCTCCTAATTATAAGAAATACTATGTGTCGGGATATTATTCCCCAACTAAATGAGTGGCTATCTAACCAAATAAATAAGTGCAGCATTGGGGGTAAGTCGCTAAACCAGCTGACGTAGTATTATTTACGCAAAACTTCATAAACTGAATTGAGCAAAGTGCACTAGTGAACTAACCTAACTAAATGAATTAACTGATGCGTAATTAAATT
Source organism: Limonius californicus (assembly GCA_014611495.1). Classification (NCBI taxonomy): domain Eukaryota; kingdom Metazoa; phylum Arthropoda; class Insecta; order Coleoptera; family Elateridae; genus Limonius; species Limonius californicus. The sequence goes on from JABXWE010064472.1 coordinate 8,176, forward strand.
AACTATAGGTTATCCGCTGATCTAACTGCTCTAATAAGGTATTGTGATACTCCCGAATAAACGAAAAAGGACAAGTTATAGTTAGGAAAATTATTTAGGGAAATTATTTTACCAAGCTGACTTATTTGAAATATGGTCCGTGACTTTTGTGTGGTCTGTACTTCATGGGTTCGTCCCAGTCTATTTTTAGCTCGACGCAGGTAGCGCTTCGGAAAGTGTGACCGCCTCTCGCACCGTTCACGACGAAATTCCACTAGGATTTACCCGATGCTTTAAACCACCTACCACATAATCTGATCCAATCTGATATAAACAACTTGTTTTTTGTTTTGTTTTCAAAAACGCGAACTAAACGCGGGGACGTACCCTACATATTCACCAAATAAACTTAATAAGCCTATTTGTAGCGACTTTTAAACTTTCTTTGCGGAGCACGACCCGATGCCGTCCCCTATTGAGCTCTAATGGAGTACAAAATAAAATATCTTTTGTAATACCATGTCCAGTATTATATCTTACAAATACTATAAATTGGGCATAATTAGAAATATTCGTGGATTCATCCATCTGTAATTTTCAATATTTTCAACAACTTGTGTTCGAATATCTCGTGCCGTGTCATTTATTCTTCTTTGGGTAGTATTATTAGAGCGGGGTATTGTTTTCAGCTTGTCAGCCTTCCTTTCATAACGATTATTTTCACCACTTCAATAGCTGCTTGTAAAATAACATCTTCAGCAATTGTATGTGGCTTACTGGTTTTTGCAATGCAAAATGCAACTCGATAAGTTGATAGCAGTGGTTTTTCATTAATATTGGTTGCTAATGTAAAAGTGTCTTGCTGGAGGGAGTTTAGCTTTCTTTCAAAGAATCCCACGGGCTTTTCTTTTTTATCTGGATGTTTGGTATTTAAATGTCGAATTAGTTCTAATGGCTTCATACGTTCTTTAGACCACACTTCTCGACAAATTGTGGACTGAGGTTTCTGGAAAATAACGGTAAAACCACATTTGAAATATTCATCGCTGTACAATTTATTTTTCTTTATATTTTTGCCACTGTCAGACGCGGAAGGTTCTAATGATTGTTTTAAAAATTTATCCATCAATAACAAATTTAACAAACCTCATCGCGGTCCGCTGCTTATATAAAGCAAAATTGATTTTCCAGATTATTCCAGTGCCATCTAGCACCCTCCCGCAAAAGGTGGATATTTCCAGAAACTCCAAGGACAAATAAATAAATTGTGCTACTTGGTACTTTTGGCCAAAAGGGGCTTGATATCCTATTATCTAAAAATTAATGTAAAAGTTTTTAATTATTAATCAGAAGTTTTGCAAAATTATTTTACACACGAAGGTGCATACCAAAATATAAATTAGTTTTTCTGCGAACTGTGAACAAGTTGACTGTCGAGCAACTATCTTGGCAAGCATCGGTCCCAGCGAGTAATCGGCTATCCATGGCGAGTAAACGGCTTACACAACCTTGACACAGGTTGTTTAAAGTTATTAAGACAAACTATTGAGATGATAAGAGTTACTGCTACTGCCAAAAATATCTTTACTTTCCACCTTTCACACTTAATCAGTTGTTGTTCTTATTGCCATTTCAGAGACCCTACGACTTTGGTCGGCGTTGTTTTTAAGTCGAAAAGCAGTACAACCATACACCATCGAGCCAGTGCTCCCGGGAGAAAAACCTCTCCACATTGATGTCGGTACTGAATGCATGATACCCACGTACCCCATCCAAAGGGACCCCAAATATTTTCATGACCCAGAAAAATTTGATCCTGAAAGATTTAGTGACGCCAACAAGAAAAATATCCAACCGTTTACCTTCCTATCATTTGGTGTGGTCCAAGAAGTTGTATTGGTAAGTAATTTTTACAAAATGAAATTATGTACGTTTTGTATATTTTGTTAGCTAAAAATTAATAATAATGGATACGTTTTACCACCACAAAAATATTGTCAATAATTACATTGCCGTGGTGATATAATTACTGTCTCTATTACACGCAATCTACCAAATAAATTTTTACAGCAGAATATTAATGCAAAAATCATTTTTCTTATTTTCAGGTAATCGCTTTGCGTTACTGGAATCAAAACTACTAATATTTTACCTACTGTCGCAATTCGAAATTGTGCCGGTAGACAAGACAGCCATTCCATTTGTTTTAAGCAAAAACAATGTTATACCACAGAATGAGAAAGGATATTGGCTGGGATTAAAGCCTAGATCATAAATATATAAGTGTACCTTTCCAATATTATTTTATAGATTGGTCACAAAGCTAAAGCATGTCTAAAATTTAAAATTAGACTTAGAATAATAACTAATAATACTAACATATGGAATTTGAGTCGGTTCCAGGTAGTAGAATACAATTTTCAGTGCAACATGGGCTTTCAGAAAGATACGAAAATAAAATAATTCCAACAATCATGTTTTCATTGTAACTCTTACTTTGCCTAAGTCTTACAGTAATTAATATTTGTAGAGAGCCTGTATGCCATAGAAAATAAAGGAGTACTGTGTAAACTTAGTTTAATATGTACACGGTGACAAAAAAGAAGAAAAATCGTTTAATCCTACGATTGGTTACTTGATTATTGCTTGGTTACTGATTATTTTGTAAATTGTAAAATGTTCAATTAACCTTCAATTTACAAAACGATAGGTCAATCGGTGAATTGAGTAATAGAATAATCGATTAAGAATTCATTCATTTGACAATTATTTATATATTATCCGACTAATTAAATATACGATCAATCCGATATTAATTGATTAAGTGACTGATTGACTGCATGGTTAATTGATGCAGCAACTGTTGATCTATTAATCATATATCAATAATTCACAGAAACCGTTCTATAATCTAATGACGACGATATGATTCGCCACCATGGCAAACCCCCGTCCCCGGATTTGCTCAGCAAATTTGCGACCCATGTGGAGCGAGTAACTAAAGATGGCAACCGTTTTGCCGAAAATTCCAGAAGACCATAAACGTACGAAAAAAAGTAGATTGCTCTAAAATGAATGCTCTCACGGATATAAACGAAAATACGTGGTTTTCCCTGTCGGTATAACCCCTCTCACGATTTTAACTGTAATAATATTATACGTAATTAAAAATAATTCCTAGTGTTGTCAGTGGCGGCTCGTGAGTTAAGAAAGAGGGTGGGCACAAGAAAAAACTTTCCTATTTTTTGTACATAAAATCCATTCTCCTATTTTTCATGCTGGAAAAGACGTCTATGACTTTGTTGTCAAAATCCGGGATAGACTGGACGAACTTCTTTTCTATTGATAGGACCGCCAATGCGTTCAGTCACTAAAAGTGGCAAAATACCACCTACGTCACAAATGTCATCGCGCTCATAAATTGCTGAAAGTTCACTTTTCAATGTTACACTGTCCAACATAGGATAAGATTTCACAGTTTCATCAAAATATTTTTGTGGAAATGCATGCCTATACCAAAGACCAAAAGCGTTCAAAAATTTGTCCATTAAACACGTATCGAATAATAACAACCATTTGCTGATGATTAGAAGTGT
>JABXWE010064476.1:0-13007 GCA_014611495.1 Limonius californicus
ATATTTTCTACCTTCAAGCATTTCGTTCTGTCGAAAAGAATATGTTTACTACATCTAGAGACGTAATAGAAATGGTTTTAAACCATTTTCAAAAAAATATTATGATATTTATATATTTATCATTCCCCCCCCCCGCAAATTATTTTCTATGTATCTTAAAAATATATAATAATTTATAATAATTGCAATTTTTTCTGCTAAATTACAAAACTATGTAATTAATAAACAGAAATATGCAAAATATTCATCCTTCTTGTAAATATACAAACAATTCCAGGGAATGTATAATATCTGTTTCCTAATTAACATCAATTTACTTTTGACTAATATAATTCGCGCAGAATTAAAGTAATTTGTGTTAGCATTTTGCATATTATCTGAGCTTTACAGCACTCACCCGATAATATCTGTGTATAGTGAAAAGTCTATTATATCTATTGAAAATTCTATTTAAAGTAATTAATTATATGCCTAAATATGGAAATATGGTGATAATTTTAGAAATATCAAAATATTTGTTTTCTAATTAGCGATAATTTACTATGACTAATGCAGCTCCCGCAGTAATAAAAACATTGTTGTCGTTATGAATATACTATGAGAATCATTTACCTGAATGTAATATAAATCCGAAATTATACTTAAAATAATTAATTATGTAACTTAACTTGCGGAAGCATTAGTAGAAAGTTTTGGAAATATAAAAATATCCGTTTTAATTATAGTCAATTTACTTTAATTAATGCAATTAACGCAAAAATAAAGACATCTTTTGCCATTGCCCTTAAAATTTGAGGTTTACAGTGATCATACGGTAATCTTTTTATCTGATTTTGTAAAAATTATATTTGAAGTAATTAATTATATGCGTAAATATGCATAAACATGAATATATGCAGAAAATATCAACACATTCGTTTACAGTTTACTTTACTTTTATTTTAATTGAAAATGGAATGAAAATTTTTGAATAACTCTATAGAATCCACGAGAAACTGATTTTGTGTTTCCAGTTTATTAATAGTGTTGGGAATTTCAGAAACACGTATACGTGTATCGTGCAAAGAACGGTTTAAGGATGTTCGCTACCTCCACAGCCTCTCCTTGCCAGATGGGGAACGGGTATTGAAGCCGCTCTATTGCATTATTGCGAATATTATAGTGATTTGAAATGCTGTTAACTCTTTTGATTCAAGTTGTGCTCAGTCTGTGGCAGATTGTGAAGGTATTTTGAAAAGTTTTGAATTAGAATCTCAATTATCTTACTTAAAGGCTCATTTTTCTGAAATTCCCAACACTATTAACCTTTCGGAGGTCGCGCGCGGACTCTCACTCCGCAACTTTAATGTTTTTGAAATAATTTCTTAATGCGCCGTCGGTCGCTGTAACGCTTAACAGTAGTTTCCTAAAATAGCCTAATAATGATCAGTATGCAGTTATACGTCAGTGCATGCAGTTGTTTCATTGTAGTGGCTGTTGCGGGCTGACAGTCCGCGCGCGACCCTTGCGCCGATTTTATGTAAAGTGAAATTTCATTATATTATACTTGTAATAGTTATTGTCGAAGGTAAGTGTGTACTTTCTTAGTAAAAATGTGTCTAAAAAGTTAATCAAAACTTTTTATATGTGTTCATGAGAAAAGGAACAAGAATATTTGCAAAACCTCATGTTAGAATGCTTGAATGAGGATGATACAAAAGGAGCTCTTGATTATGACGATAAATCAGATGAATCAGAAGAGGATAATGTAGAAACACAAATGATTGATAGTGAAACCGAACAAGAAATTTCAGACTATGAAGATAATAATGAAATTCCAATTCAGGGGCCAACGTTTATAGGAAAAGACAAGACAACCATATGGTCTAATCATCCAATACCCAGACACGGAAGAACTAGGAGTGAAAACTTCATAAAACATTTACCGGGTGTAAAACCACTAGTGAAAAACTTGAAGGAATCAGAAATTTAGAACACCTTTTTTCGGATGAAATTTTCAATGTAATTGTAGAATGCACGAATCAACACATACAAACAAATCGTGTTCATTATCAACGAGAAAGAGATGCTAAAGATATGGATTTATTAGAAATCAAGGCGTTGATTGGGCTTCTGTATTTATGTGGAGTTCTAAAATATAGTCGCCTAAATCTTGACGAATTGTGGGACACAAATGGTGCAGGAGTAGAGCTATTTCGACTTACGATGTCCCAACAATGATTTAGTTTCCTCTTGCAACATACAAGGTTGGATCATGCAAATACACGTGACGAACAAAAGCAATATGACAAGCTTGCCCCGATATGAGAAATTTTTGATAATTTCGTCAACAGCTGTCAAACTGCATACTCTCCGTTCGAATACCTAACCATTGACGAAAAACTCGAAGCGTTTCGCGGCAGGTGCAGTTTCCGTGAATATATACCCAGCAAACCCTCGAAATATGGCATAAAGGTATTTGCAGTGGTTGATTCCAAAACATTTTATATGACCAATTTGGAAATTTATGTTGGCCGGCAACCTGAGGGCCCCTTCACAGTGAGTAAATCGCCAAAAGATGCCGTTCAAAGAGTTTGTGAACCGATAAGAGGAACAGGCAGGAATGTTACGGTTGATAATTGGTTTACTAGTATGGAACTCCTTGAAAATCTTAAGCTAAATTTTAACTTGACTCTTCTGGGTACTATAAGGAAAAACAAAAGAGAGCTGCCCCCAGAATTTGCTCGTCCTTCAAATCGTCCTCCACTATCTAGCATTTTTGCTTTCCAGAAAAATGCTACACTAGTCTCTTACATTCCGAAGAAGTATAAGAATGTTTTATTGGTATCAGGTGTTCATTATGACGACCAAATAGATGAAAACAAAAATAAGCCGGAAATAATTATGGATTACAACCAGACCAAAGGGGGCGTCAACTGCGTTGATAAGTTATGTGCGGCTTATGATGTTTCAAGAAACACTCGAACATGGCCCATGGTAGTATTTTATTCGTTGCTGAATATTGCTGGAATTAATACTTTCGTCGTATATGTATTAAACAAACAACTCCATGTGGAACATTCGAAGACGACAGTTTTTACGGAAATTATCTTTTTAACTGGTTGAAGGCCATCTGCGTCGCCGTGCAATTCAGGATATTCCAAACATCATAAAACTTCGAATGAGCGGGATTTTAGGACTTGAGTCACCTCCATTGCCCCCGGTTGCGGCTGATGGACGTGGTCGCTGTGCCTACTGTGATCGAAAAAAAACCGACCAACACGATTTTCGTGTGTAAAATGTCAACAATTTCTGTGTTTGGAACATTCATTGAATGTTTGTCGTGATTGTTCCGTTCTTGAAGATGAAAGCGAATGAAATTTGATTTTCTACTATTTATTTAAGTTTTCTGGTTTTATTTTATTTATTGTATTACTTTAGGAGTGATTTTTTTATAGTTCTGTAGAATTAAATTATAAAATAACATTTTTTAGCATACTGTTTTTTTTTTCAAAAAAATTGTTTTCTTCTATTTTTGTCAAAAATTATATGTTTAATTTTCTAGGGAAATATGAAATAACATTTTTAAGCATATTGTGTTTTTTTTATTTCAACAATGAATTTATTATGGCTATATCCTCTTGCGGACTGATAGTCCGCGCACCACCGTTCTTGTCTCAAAATTAAGTGCGACCGCCGAAAAGTTAATAAACTGGAAACACAAAATCAGTTTCTCGTGGATTCTATAGAGTTATTCGAAAATTTTCATTCCATTTTCAATGAAAATAAAAGTAAAGTATGTACAAAAATTAGTAATAAAATTGACGATTTAATTCAGAAAAATAGCGGACTTTCAACTCTAGAATTATTAAAAAATATTTTAAATGGAGATTTTTTAAACAACGACTTTAGCGACGGATGTTTCGGTGTAAAGAAATCATATTTGTTTAAATATTGCCCAGTAACATGGTGTGATGTAGAAAGAAGTTTTTCCAGCTATAAAAATACATTGGAAGATAAACGGCAGAAGTTTCTAGTTGACAATATTGAAAGACATATGGTTATTTATTGTAATACAACTAATAAAGAATAGATTGTAAATAGAATATGGTATGCATAATTTGTTGTTTATATTTCTCCTATATGTTCTTTATTTTTCGTGTATCCAGTTTCAAATTTCAAAAACATTTTTTTAGTGTGATGTAGGCTATGCTCCTTCTTGTATATGCTTGTAATTAAAAATACCGAAGAACGATAATTGTATTATTTGTCTTTTAACAAAATACGACAGCATTTGATTCAAAATTTGCTTTAACTTATGAATTACAGTTTAAAATAAATGTCAGAATTTATCGTATTATGCAATAAATAATTTTTAAGAATTTAATAGAAATATAATTAGTTTTTAGTGTATTCTTAAGTGCATATCTCAATAGGTTACTGCATATTCGTGCATATATTGAAGGCTTTTTGTGGCATATATTAGTACATATATGCACTATCTTTACGGCATATCTGCCCAACTCTACATTTGTGTAGGTTGCATATTTAGGATTATGCTTTTGATATAGTTTTGAATAAGATGTTCCCACTAGTCTACAGTTTCGTATATCTATGGCTCCAAAAATACAGACAAAGTAACATGGGAATTTCCCCGCAAAGATGAGAAAATAAGAAATAAGAGTCTGGTACGGAAAGCCAAACCGCGATTGATCCAGGAGTAGGCTGAAATAACGTCTAAGAGAAGGGAGAAAATCGTTCAGCCATGCAAGGCTCAGATGCCCCCGGTGAAGAGTTTGAACTTTTCGATAGTTTCAAACGGCAAGCGACTGTCAATTTAGTTTCAATTATACGTTTGTTGAACCGAGGTGAACTGCTCGCTCGGAAAGATAATACTTGTTCCACTTCCGAATAAGTGCCTTTTACGCGAGGCACACAATATACAAGGGAAATTGTACATACATCTTGCAGAAGCATCTCAGATGAACAGAGTATAACTTGAAAACCTTCAGCCATAAACGCAAGAGACGTGCTTCTTTCCCTTGCTCTGGCCTAGAGCTCTTGACGTATATTATAAGATTTATCGCGAATTCGAGAAATTTTGCAAATGTAATCGGGCTTTCCCCGCTGCAGCGTTAAAAGTTTCCAAATTTAATTTTATATGAAATGACAATTCAATTTGCGAACCGTAGGTATTCAAGACTTTCATTACTTCCAGCGACGAACCATTAGTAGGTCACTCGGCGAATTTATTGCATTACAGAAGTATTCCTGCTAAACCTACTTCGGAGGACTTTTTCAGCAAAAATAAAAGAATTGTAAGATTAGCGCCTGGAGATTAAGGTGACCGTTCATTTGGAACGTGTTCGCTTTCGATGAAGTCCCCGAACACATTAGTTATAATTCTTTTAGTCGATGTTCGTGCAGTAGAACACATTAATTCTGTAGAACCGTAGATAAGCCGCTTCGCTAATTGCAATTCAATTTGCTTAAGTTCACTTAAAAAAATTTCGTAAGAGCCTTTTTTTCTAATGCCAGTATAGGGTTATTCAGACTTAGCGATTATATGATGTTCACCAAAAGTAGTGAACTAGGCTGCTTTTGACGAAAATATTAAGTATTTTATATCCCCCCTAAGTGATCATTTCATGATTTTGACATGTTTTGTTGTTCATGTTTTTAGTTACATGAGAAGGAACACAACCTTAAATAGTTTCAAATAGCAAATAATACTTGTTTATGATATAAGTGTGGTGTATCTCAGTTGGAAAAGCGCTCGCTTTCTGATTAAAACGTCGATTCTGGCTTGGGTTCGAAACCTAAGTATTACTATGCAGATTTGTCTGTAACCCACCATACATAATTTCCCAATCCGACTTGAAACCGTGGGATCTTAATTTTAAAAACAATCTCTTTAATTTCTGTCGTTCGGATTCGACGTTAAACTGTAGGTCGCCCGTGTTTCTACCTTAACGCTGACGAGAAACACCTGGCAGAGAAGAGGTCGATGCCCAGCAGTGGGACAAAAAAGGCTGCCAATGATGATGAAATGTGAAATTAATTGGTTTACCACAAGAACCTACAAGAAAAATAGATATTGCAACAAACACAATCGGGTTTACCAGAAATAAATAATTGAATTCCCACAAACAAAACTAGAAGCAACTGGAAGCTGGCACCATGCAGCAAAACAGTCTTTAAGGTAGGAGAAAGCAATACCTACTCGTAATAAACCACCAAGCATCCTTTGCAAAGTTTATTGCAAGGACGCTTATATTATAAATTATTAAATAAGAATTGATTGATTGATTAACGTAGCGTTGGGCTAATAGGGTAATTTGATATTTTTAGAATTTTCTGCATATTTCTATCTTTTTGCATATTTAAACATAATTTATTACACCCAATACAATTTAGAATTTACTTCTTCAGACTAATATTTTCCATTGTGAAAAGATATTACAAACTACGCATTGCCGGTCCCAAGCCCGGATGAGAAAGTGAGGAGGGAGAGGAATAACAACCTCGTTAAAAAACCTAGATTGAGCCGGCCCGGCTGATAATAGCACCCAGTAAGGGTTCCGCTCTAGGGTTGCAGATTGGTCAACGGCTCAGAAAACGGAAGAGAGTGAACAACAGTTCCTCCAATGGTAGAAGAGGCGGAAGAACTGAGAATAGGGGAAGAGCTGTGAAGATCAATCCGTCTAGGGGACGGATACCCCAAAATCAAATCCCTAGACCTCCAGGCTGGGGGTTGAGACGTCGGACCTGCTCTTCGACACTTGTAAAAACGTATTTTGCAAAAAAGCTAATCGCCCAGCCTCGGAATAATATGGATAGCCAAAATGGAAAACGACAACAGCGACGAAAAAGGAATTTGAATATTGGTACTTGGAACGTAAGAGGGGTTACAAAAAAGATATTACAGGGTGATTGATCACTGTACAGCTCAAATTTATGTGCAAAGCCAAGAGACTTATTTCTATATGTACGCGCTAATTACATAGATAAAAGATTGCTTATTAGAAAATGTACAGTTTGCATTCTCTGAAATTTTTACATAATTACAAGATTGGTGAATAATTCCAGATTCCTATATGTTTAATCATATAATTTATTACTCCAAATATAATTTTGAATTTACCTTTTCAGATATACCTATACTCTTCACAGTATCAAGAAACTACAGGGTGATCACTGTAATGCTCAACTTGTATTGCCAGAGCTAGTAAAAATTCCTAAATTTCTACAAGTGATACATTAAACTAAGCAGATTAACGCCAATTAGAAATCAAATATTTTGCAGTCTCTATAAAAATGGTATATAATCCATATTTCTGTTTAATTATATATTTTCTTACTTCAAATATAGTTTTCAATTTATATACTCAGATAAATACCTTTCACATTATAAAGACAGGATGATCACTCTAAAACTTAAATGTTAGACAAAATGCCAACACAAACGCCAAATGGGTGATATACACGTCAACACTGAACGAGACGTTGGCAATCCAGGTGAAAGCGGGATGCCCTCTCCCTCCTGTTGCCATGGACGTGCTGCTAAGGCAACTCAGTAATGAAGGTTTTCCTCCCTTAGGATATGCAGACGACTTAGTCATCCTAGTGGAAGTTTATTAACACAGTCAGGGGTTGCATTCAAAGGGCCCTGAATGTAGTCTTCAGTTGGACGGAAGGGGAAGGCCTCAATGTCAGCCGCCATAAGACTACTATAGTGCCATTCACGTGAAGGTGGAATGTAGAGGGTCTCATACCTCTTTATCTTGCCGACAAAGAAATCAATATGTCAGGGGAGGTAAACTACTTGGGAGTTACTTTAGACTCTACATTTATCTGGAAACACCACTTTGGGAGAGTGGTCAGGAAAGCGGTGGTCCGACGAACCTACGGCAAAGCATGGGGCTTTTGACCCATTGCATTGGATATACACCATCTAATACATAATCAGCCCTGGTATGGTAGCTTAAGGTTAAGCAGGAAATCATCATATTAAAACTAGGCAAGATCCAAAGGTTTACCTGCCTAAGCATCATTGGGTGGAGGGGGTATTAAAACAATACTCATTACAGTAATGGAGGTTCTTCTGGACCTTCTCCCTCATCACTTTGTGATTAGTGGGAGGCCAGATTAGGACTACACACACTGCAAAATTCGACGTATGAGATGCTCGAAGGCACAGAGCACACGAGCCTGATTGGTTGCATAGGTGGTCCCATATTTTAAATTAGCACGGACCATGTAACTGGCCTGACAGTCTTATCTGGTACATGGAAGGTTGGAAAATCGAAACGGGAGCTGGAGCAGGAATACATGGGACAAAGGCAAGTGCGAGGTTTACCTTCTCACATGGTAAATATGTCTCAGTATTCCAAACAGAGATATAAGCGATACTTCAGTGTGCGCGGGAGACAATAGAAGGGCCAATAAAAATAAGTGTATCTATATTCTATCCGATAGCCAGGTAGCTCTAAAAACTCTTGGTAGCTGAAAAGCTTCAGCTAGATTGGTCTGGAAATGTTTCGCAGGTCTCAATGACCTAGCAGGGCAGAACATAGGAAGATTGCCGTGGGTTCTAGGTCATTGCGGAATCGAAGACTACGAAAAAGTTGATGAACTCGCAAGACAGTCAAATGGGCCCTATTATGGAACCTGCCCTGGGGGAACGCTAGCCGCAGATATGTAAGCGATATGTAAGGGTCTGCGAGCAACATGAAACTGATTGGACCAACCAACCTGTATTAAACCATAGCAAGGCGTTTACTAACGGACCATGGAGGAAGAGAACCAAAGAAATGCTTGCACTAAGCAGAATACAGCTCAGGATCGTTACGAGTTTCCTAACAGGATACATGGCTGTAAAGGCACACCTATGAAGGATCAAAAAGTTTAACGGAGAACCCACATGAAGATTCTGCACCATTTTGTGCAGCTGCGATGCGCCGAAAACAAAGAGTTAACGCATATTTGGACTCTATCAAATAGAGCCGAAAGATTTCAGCGCACATACAGTGAGAGACCTATACACCTTGGTAGAGGGAATTAAGGTCACTGGCTGGGTGTGATAACTAATCAGGATGAGGATAATAAGCCATTTAGGCTGCAGTACCTCCGGAGCAACGGCAGACAGACTAGAAAAAAAAAAAATCACAAATGTCAAATTTTGCGCGAATTATATTAGTCAAATTAGATTGAAGCTAATCAGAAAACAGCTATTTTAGATGCTCTAGAATGGTCTGTACAATTACAAGAAAGATGAATATTTTGCATATTTCTGCTTGTTTAATTACATAATTTGGTAATTTAGCCGAACATATTACATAAAAAATAATCTGGCGGAAGAAAATGATAAATATATAAATATCAACATATTTAAAATAGTAATTAATGATATTTTAAATAGTCTTGCTTTCCAAAATTTCACTTGTGTGCTGCATAGATCTGGAGATGAAAGTACATTATTTTCGACAAAAGGAAATGATTTAAGGTAGAAAATAAACCCTAAACTGATATTATATAAGTTTTTTCTTATTTCTCTGTGTTTTTTATATATTGATTAACATGTTTCTGCACCTCCATATTTTCTTCATTATTTGAGTGAAATTTTTTGAAACCTTTTGACAACAAACTTCTAAATTTATAGATATCTTCAGGTATCCACAAACAAAACTATGTTTAATAAGTGACGAAAGTGTTCAGGTTTTGTCCGCTAGAAGACGCCAAAAAGTTCAATTCAGAGGGGTTATTTCATATTGAAATCCACTGAATTATTTTGTGGTAGTATAGTTATACTAAATGTAGCTAGGCAAGTAAAAATACCGAACCCTAACCCATCTATTTTCTATTGCTTGCCTTGGCAGTATCAATATAAAAACCAAATGTTTGTGTTTGAAAATATAAAACGGTATTTGGAAAAAATCATGAATGTCAAACCTATTTACATCTGGACTGCATATTTGATGGTATTTCATCTAGAAGAATTCTACAATGGCGCAACCATGAGGGAAGCTTTGGATGTTTTACCCCTTTCAGAAGAATTTTTAGTCCAATACCTCTAAGAGTAGAAAGTTAATTTTCTTTCAAGCTACTTTGTATATATAAATAAGAACGTGATCTAGTGGCTTATTGGTTTTTTGTTACTATATTTCATTACTTGCATTCCAATATCTAACTCTTAGAGCACTTTAACATAAAAGCATGTATGCCTAGTAAACCTCTCTAGCTTAAATTCGTTAGAAATTGGAGTTTTATAGTATTACAGATTTGATATTATCATATTTCGAGAAAATAAATAACATTTATTAGCCAGTTAAATTAGAACTGTTTGGAATTTAAATATCAGACTTTTGTATATAACGCATTGTATTACCGCTACGGTATTATGGCTAAGTGCGGCTTATGTCGCAAGCGGGTACATCGATGTATTCAAAATTGATATTGCTGAATAATACATTTGAAACTTTGCAAAATAGTTGGCATTATGTGTTACATCAAATTGTTATCTTTCCATTTATGGAGAGGAAGTCATCCAGGTACACAATATTAAACTTTTTTGTATTCCTTTTGTTAAACTTTCATGTTTCAGTTGAAATAATAAGCACGGTGTATAGAGTTATTTACGGGAGAGTACGAGGCTACCATTCCATAAATAGGCAACCCAAAATACATATCACAAGATACTGCGATATCTAAATTTTTGTTGGCAGTATCCCGAATGTATGAATGGCAACCTCTACACCGTAAGGTAAAAGAGGAATTGATAAAAAAAGAAAGTATTAGGAATCAGAGATGCCTTTTGATATGCCTGACATTCAATTCAAACAAAGATTGAATAATAGCTACTTGAATGCGGAAAATCTTTATGAGTGTCATAAAAATGCTTCGACGGCTGCAAGATTATATGATATGAGATATCTAAACTGAAGGTGCTCTACCGATCAAATCTTTCCAAATATGGAAGCAACACTAAGGGAAATTGGCTACCACTGAAAAGAGGTAACAGTTAAAAAGCAAAAATTGACGAAAATTGCACTAATTGAAGCTATTATGAAGATCTACATATTGGCCAAAGAGCTCTTTTAAGGCAAGTGATACTTAGCCAGGCTTTAGTTTTACAGAAATTAGAGCAAATCAGTGCCATCTATACCATCTAACTTCAGGATCTTACAGAAAAGCTCTATCAGTTTATTTAAGACCATATGAACCTTGACGATAATTTACTGAAGGTTTTCTTCAGCGATGAAGCACGTTTTAGTAATAATGCTAGCGTTAACGAACATAATTCTCACTATTGTCCACAAATTAATACTTGCTGGATGAGAACTAGGGATCTGAAATTTCGTTGGCCTCCCCGTAACCCCGATCTTACTCCGTAGGATTTCTTTTTGTGGTATACAATTATAGATGCAGTTTACCAAACTGGTACTGTTCATGTGATTTGAAAAATAGAATCAGACATTATGTTAGTTTGCCTAGGAAGATCTTTTTTGAGAAGGAAGGCATTTTCAAAATCTTTTTAATGAAGAAATTGTTATTCTTACTAATCTATCATATTTAAATTACTTGAACTTAAATATTTATAACTAAGATTTTGCAGTTCTTGTTTACTTTATTTAAATGTTGTATCAGATAAAATATAAATAGCATAAAATAAAGCAGTACCTTCTGATATGTATTTTCGGTTGCCTATTTTTCGAATGGTAGGCTCGTGCTTTTCCGTATATATTTAATATTGACTTGCTATTTTGTATTACACATGATTCTACATTGTACTCGATAACTCATACATTAATTATTTAATATCACAAGAATTCAAGGCTAGAAGTAATTTTAGTAGTTAGAGGACAACCTTGTCTATGTTGTGTTCAGGAAGTTCCAATGGCTTGTAAGTCAATCTTGCAATATTGTAATATTCTTTCACTTCTATTTGAGCGATGAACCACATTAAATTATTATTTACTAACGTATTACAACTTATGTAGTTCCATTTAGTTCATTCATGAAGTGTGCCCAATCAACGAAAGATGCTGGTGTAATTTTTTGCTAGTCAGGTTGGGGTGGTATAGCAGCACTCGTTATAAAGCTTCGATTAAAAGTGCAGATACTCCTCTGATGTGCAGTTTGTGAATTAACGGGCGAAATCATGACTATCCGCGTTGGTTTCATCACGAACTAACCGTGCTTGAGGCAGTAGTGCATGCTCAGACATTTTCGGAGGAGATTAGTGCCGTAACAGGCTCGATTTTGAGCTACACACGGAATTAAGCAGATTTTAATTTGATGCGTTGAGAGGATTTGATGGATGCGTCCTTACAGTAATGTAAAGGCAAATCCTAAAGCGACAGTAATCTTAGAAGCTGGAATAATTTCTTAAATTGATTTTGAATTTGGCGCAGTGATATATGTTTGGAAAGAACATTTTTCTAAGGCTGTTTCTTGCAATGAAGACTAACCAATGATACTTGAGAACTGTCGCGTGTTCAATACAAATAGGTTAGGTTTACCAGAAACCCTGAAACACAATTCAATATTCGTCTAGCCCGGTCCGTTGTGGTAAAGCTGTAATTCGCAGATTATTTATAAATTGGGTAGATTAACAGTTTCCCAGAAACAGCACTCTAAATTCTAACTTTCACTGAATGTATAAGAGCCTCTCTAAATACATGGGGACTGTCACCACTTCACAATGTCATTGTATGTGATTTCACATAAACAGAAAGGCCACTATACTGGACAGACTGAGAAATCAGCATGTCCAAAGGTGGAAACAACAACCGTTTAGGCAAGCGAGACTTCTCATAGAAGGACCAGCCTAAAAGCAAACAGACTTCCTACTAAATCTGGGGAGGAAAGACATCAAGGCCATAGTAGGCCTCTTAACAGGCCATGGCCATCTGAACAAACACCTAACCACATTGGGAATCAGAAACGATGCCCT
This sequence comes from Limonius californicus, assembly GCA_014611495.1. Lineage (NCBI taxonomy): Eukaryota > Metazoa > Arthropoda > Insecta > Coleoptera > Elateridae > Limonius > Limonius californicus. The sequence goes on from JABXWE010064476.1 coordinate 12,935, forward strand.
CTGTCGGAAGTGTAAAACAGAAGAAGAAACCTCTATTCATGTACTCTGTCGGTGTGCAGCGCTTGCCACTCTC
>JABXWE010064488.1:0-10348 GCA_014611495.1 Limonius californicus
GAGTGTGGCCGGGATTTGGATACAACAAACAACAATTTCTTATACAGAAAAATATTAACATTTGTAAGAATAAATAAAATAATAATTGGTGTTTTATTATGTTTATGTTGGATTACGAACTTGAATATTGTTTTGTGTCATTTAAGTGAAAGCACTAATAATTTTGAAATGGACCATTTAACAAGTTCTCAATATACATATAATTATTATAATCTGAACAATAATTTTCCCAAATAAAATATTTAAATAAATACAAAAATGTTTGTCGAGTATTTATTATAATTCGCTTCTTCGAAGAGACAACAACCACCTGCAGCATTTCAAGGTCGCTGCCACCTTTGCGACCGTAAAAAATACAGGAAAACTGGAAATTTTGTAGTAACTGTAACAAATTTGTTTGTGTACAGCACTGCAAAAAATAACCTTTGGTTAATGTGTTATAAATAAAAAACGTAAACGTGGAAATGTATTTTAGGTAAATAAATTTTTGTTAATAAAACTGCATTTTTCTGGAAATACTTTCCGCCCTTTCAGCTAAACGCTTCTTCAATAGACAATATAAGCACAGATATTGCCGTTTTTTATTTTTTTAATGCTGTTTTCAGGGATTTACGGTTGGGGTGCATCTGCACCCCACGTTGGCCTGCACGTAAGAAAATTGTGTTAGGCCTTTGAAGGTTAATAGAAACGGGATCATTGAACTTTTATAGTAACTGATAAGTAGCTATTAAAAAGAAGCGTCCCGGAAATAGAACGACCAGATGTAAGTAAGACGAGAAGAGACGAGAAATTTCCTGTTCTCGACGACAGTACTATAGATATTACATCTTAGCCACATAAGCCGAAGACTGATGGACGAATCATAAGAGTTTACTTTAGTTGGCACTACAAGAAATTGGGAAGCACATTCTACAAACACTGAAAGAGCTTTCAGGAAGGAATTTACATTTAAGCAAGTGTTATATTTCTGTCTAAACCCAGGAAGGCCTCCCGTTACCTTGGTTTCATGTATTACTGGAGCAAAACCAAAAACAATCTCAGAATATGCTCCACCAAAAGACCAACCCGAAAATGCCAACAAACTGTATTCTACAAACTGATTGATGTTGTTACTGTCAATGCTTTCACCATATTTATGTTCAATTATTCTGAATGGAGTAAGAGGACGGGTAATTGAAAAAGATTATTCCTGGAAAACGGCTAATCAAACCACAATTTAAAAGAAATCTGAGTATACTACATACTTACATAGAATTAGAATTTTTGCTACGGAAGCTGTACATGAAGAGCCAATCAAAATGATCAGCAAATCAAATGCACCTGTGTTACAATTACCACTTTATGAAAAATCATTTTTGAATTAAATATTTGGTGAATGTGTCAAAGACAATTTCCATGAATTAATCTTTAGTTAGATACATTAATTGAAAAACCATCAACACTTTTGTAATTCTTGCCAATGGTAAAGCAACATAAACTAGGTTCCTATATTATGTTCTAAATCACAACAGAAGTTTTCACAATTATACATAGTAGAATTCGACTTGATAAAAATATAACAATGTATCAACTTAAAACACAACATAAGGCAGACAAGCGGCCAAGCTGACATTCTTTGATACTTTGAAGTAAACGTAAAACATTTGAAAGTTTATAATTACAGTCAACAAGGTTTCTGTTAATATACTACAACCTAACTCAGTGGTTCCCAAATGTTTTTAAAGTGCATCCCTTTTGGCATACATTTTGCTCGCAACCCTCCAACTTCTTTCGGAATCATCGACTGAACGGTCAACTGACGCCATCTATTACCAAACAAGTAGCGCAATTTATTTATTTTTTCTCCGTGTTTCCGGAAATTTCCACCATATTCGGGAGGGTGCTAAATGGCACTGGAATAATGCGGAAAATTCATTTTGCTATATATAAGCGGCGGCTCGAGTTGAGATTAGTCACAATTTTGTTATAGATGGATACATTTTTGAAACGATTATCAGAATCTTCTGTGTCTGGGAGTGACAAGAATACAAAGAAAAATAGTTTGTACAGCGATGAATATCTCAAATATGGCTTTACTGTTACTTTCCAGAAATCCCAGTAGGTACGTTGTCGAGAAGTGTTGTCCAAAGAAAGTATGTAACCATTCAAGCTATTTCGACATTTAATACCAACTGTCCAAACAAAAAAGGAAAGCCTGCAGAATTCTTTCAAAGGAAAGTAAATTCCCTCCACAAGGAGCAAGCCACTTTTACATAAGCAACCACTAATGAAGCAACACTACTACCAAGTTATCGAGTTGCATTTCGCACTGCGCAAAACCAGTAAGCCACATACGATTGTTGAAAGTCTGATTTTACCAGCAGCTGTTGAAGCGGTGCAAATAATGGTTCGTGAAAAAGAGACTGGCAAGCTGAAAGCAATATCACTGTCTAGTAATACTATCCAAAAACTAATAAGTGACATGGCAGAAGATACTCTAACACAAGTTGTTGAAAATATTAAGAAGTGCCCGTAATTCTTATTACAGATGGACGAATCCATGGATATTTGTAAATATGTCCAATTCATAGCATTTGTAAGATACAATACTGGACGTGATATTGACGAAGATATTTTATTTTGTACTCTATTAGGAGGTCAAGACTACCGGAAGATGTTTATTCGACACTTTCATGCGAAGTACTAATAAGTATGAGATTGACTGGGCAAAATGCGTTGCTATATACACCGATGGCGCTGAGGCTATGACAGGATATCGATCTGGTCTTATTGTCAGATTAAGAGAGATACTGTCAAATGGTACATGGTTACACTGTTTTTTACATAGAGAAGCTTTTGCATCAAAATCTTTACTCTTTGAAATGGATTGTGTTACAAAAAATGACATTAAAGCGGTAAATTCCATAAAGAGAAAAGCATTGCATCCTCGTATTTTTCGAAAAATATGTGAAGACATATACAATATACATAGACAATATACCTGTAAGATGAGAAACTGGAAAATGGGAACACATTTTTCAATTCCTTTTGTCTTTCTTTGTTAATATTTTAGACAACTTAAACACTGTGAATAGTAGTTTGCAAGGCGCCGATGTTAACATTATAACAGCCACGGTTGAAAATAACGGATGTATAAAGAAACTTGATTTCTGGTCGACTTCAATTGGAAAAAGGAAGTGTGATTCATTTCAGTGTGTTCAAAAACTCATGAAAGACTTAGTTAAGCATGATAATATGATAAATTCTGTATGTGTTTACAGATACGCAAGGTAGTTTGTACATTCTAAAAGAACAGCTCACTGACTATTTCCCAAAGAAATTCAAAACAGATATTACAATCGCAGATGAATACTGAATCCGATTTTAAACAATGCCGATGAACAAGCTTAAAGTTCGACAAACATGAAAAAAGAACTTATTCAAATATAATGTGATGAAGTATTGAAACTAGACTTCTTTTCCAAGGGCGTAGATCAATTTAGATCAATTTTGCAAAGAATGCAAGAATAACGCGAGCTTACAGAAAAATTATAAACTGCTGCATCATATTTGTTCATATTAAATTTCCTGTCTATGACTGCCATCAAAACAAAAGTAAGAAATCACCTAAAACTTTAAAATGATATTATTGTGTGTGTATTGAATACAAAACCCAGATTTGAAAAGCTAGTTTCTGAAAAACAGGCATATACATCGCGTTAATGTTTTTACTTTGCAACCTGTTTGTATGTTTACAGTTATTTATGTTCATGTTCCTGCATTTATTGAAATTTTTAATACTTTAAGTTTGATTGATTGTTGTTTACTTTGTGAAAGATAGAAATAAATGTCTTTGGACATTTTGATGTATTTTGGAAACCCTCGCGACCCGCTAACATTATATCGCAGCTCCCCAGGAGATCGCGACGAACACTTGCGAAACCACTGACATAACTGAGTATTAGACGAATATTTTTATACATACAAATTCAAACTATTTGCTGTTTATCATTATTCTTCAAATACTTCAATAAAACACGTTTAATTGCTGAATGTGCTATATTGTGAGATAAACCTTTACATACACTGAACAGCATTTTGATTAAATAGGTGTGACAGTGTATAATGTAGTGCATTTTTTAGTAAACTGTTTCTAGGTCTGCAGCTTAAGTAACATCATAAAGGCTGAGTAGGAAGTCCGTATAATCTGTAGTAAAATTATTGAGTTATCTAACTTTTATCAGAAAGTACGTACAACAATATTTACGAATGTACTATATTATTTTTATCCATACCCAAAGAAATCCTGGTAATCCAATCGGCGCAAAGTTGCTAGCTGTTATGAAAATTGGTCGTTGACTTCTGCGAATAATGAATGCCAGAGATTTTTGAAATTTTACATCGGTTCCTACATAATCGGTTTCAAATGCGGCCCTTCCCACTTCTTTACCTTGAAAAGTAATTTGTTCACCCCAATAGCACACCAAGAGTACTTGTCCACAAGCACATAGTAATTGTCCAATACAAGTAGATAGGTAGGCTGGAGTTAAAGAAACCTAACAATAAGCAACACATTCATTATATACCAATAAAACAAATAGTTCTAAATGTATATGGTGCTTTTGAAATTTGTTCTTAGATATCTGTATACAAAGAATATGAAAGTAAATGAAAACTCGTGTAAATAAATTAAATGTGATGTCGGAAGCCTAAATTATTTTCTTACCTTCGACGTTTGGTATAAGAAGGAACTAATGATAGCTAACGTATTTAGATATGTAGCAAGCAGTAAATCCTTGAATACATCTTCCACTTCGTTAGCAATGTCCATAATTGCTACGTGATAATTAACAGCCCGTACAACGGACTTTTTTAAATATTTCCAAGGAATCACTGTTGTATTTTCGGCACTAGCAGCTTCGAAAGTATCATACTTGGCTTCCTAAAAAATAATTATATGTTCAATTTATGGATTTTTCGAAGTAAGATAAAAGCGTCGATCTACCTTCATCATTTTTTTATAACCTTTGTGAGGGATTTGTTTGATATAGTTCTGTAATATTTGTAACTGAAATGTTACGTGAGCCAACATACCCGCAATAATCAAATCGGTACATGTAAAATGTACTGCTAACGGAATTGAGGTAAAATATTGATACAACAAACAGATTTCATAATTGGGACTGTATGTTATGTTGATAGGAGCAAATCTTCCGAAAGCAAAATCCCAGTCGTGATAATCGTTGCTTCGTATGCGTGTGCTGATTGCGGCAAGAAATCCAGCAGTAATTGTCACCGATGAAGTTACCCAATAAACATAAGCCTGAAATTAAATATTGATTTATATATAGGACTGATCCGGTACTATCTATAACGAACAATATTTGACATTAAGAGTAATAAGTTTCCCTGAATTTGGCACTCCCTGTATAATAGAACAAAATTAATATAAACAATTTATACCACAGAACAGCATTCCATTTTGTTATTTCTATCATAGGTAATCAAGGGGCTTGGTTGGAGTAGTGCGGGAACGCGGTCACAACGAAATGTGGCCGATCGGCTGGGGCATTCGAATCCCAGCTGGGGCGACCGCATTTCGCTTAGGTAAGTTTAGGGTGCATGTTTCTTGAATGTTTAGTGTGTAAGGGACGCCCGCACCCTCCTGAAGTAATGCGAAAGCGGTTCCGGTGGGAGGGGGTAGCATGAATGACTGAGAAAAAAAATTAGACTAATCAATGGCAACTAAACTTTTGAAAATAATTAGAAATTTTCCGATTTCACCCTCTGTTTTCAAATTTACTTGGAAAGCTCCCATTACCAACTTGAGAAAAGTAATGCAATATAGTGGTTACCTCAATATTTGTAATTTGATCACATTTTTGTAGTAGCTGCTCTTCCAAGTCACCTGCTCTGTTTTCATCTGGAAGGAAAGGCTCGCGCCCAAATTCGTCCATTAGCTTTCCTATTTTAATCCGTTTCACAAACAAATAGATAGATTTGTAGGTAGCTGTATCAGAGTAAAACTTAAACAGTAACTACTATTCGTGCACAAGAAATGTGTCGAATATTATTGGTAGGTAGGTATTTAAGGGCCGGTCTTTCAATGTACCGATAAATTTTGAGAAAAGCTATCAGCCAAATTTATCCGCCTTGTTACAGTATTTTTTGTCTCTCAATCGTCCGATAGTCTACGTCAAAGCTTAGTTTACTTATTCTTAAGGGCTAAACGAGCTTTTTCGTCGACCCGCAACAGGATAGGTGGCAAAATGCCTACAGCTTAGCTCAGAGGAGTAGGGGTGGTTCACGGAAACCGCTTACGGGTAAGTCAAAATTAACGGGCGCTACCTTCCAAATCACAGCATATTACCAGTTAGATTCGTTGAAATCCATTGGTCTCCAAATGGGATATGGTAAAATTCTCATAAATGACTGTGTTTTATTTATGAGAATATTACCAGTTCTCGTGGAAGGCCGAGAAGCCAGTACCTCACGGGAATCGGAATCACTTTTATTGTGCCTCCTCCTGTATATAAAGCTTGCATAGTTCATGCACAGATAGAAACAAATACACAAAAATAAAAGATATAGTAAATTGCAAAACAAATATGATTCAACTTCTTTTTGTTTATTGACATGATACAAAAATTATAACGGTTAAATGGAAAATGGTAATATTTATGGTTCAATAATACAAGATTTTGTTGGAATGTTCGAACTGAAAAAGGCTCGCCGTCAGTGGCTTGCGATATTTAATTTCTTAGAACAGATCTACGCAGTCAGTGGCATCTGAGTTTACAAAACCAAATACAATTTATGATTATTATTTACAATTAACAAAAAGAAAGAAAATGACAACTGGCGACTGAAGGTCGCTTTTTGTCGCATCACAAAAAAGGTCCAACACTTGAAATTTGCAAATGAAATACGGTAAAACTTTTCACAACACTAAAAACAATGTCTCCTACCTTAGTGTTGTTCGGAAGGAAGTAGAGAGATAGCAGGCACAATCTGGGGTGTTGTTGTATTCTTAAGAAGCAGCAAAAATCCACAGGCACGCCCCCGAAGACTGGATCGAATGGAGTCAACGCCAAGAACCAACACTTCAATACGTTTATCGCAAGAGCGGCACAACCAAAGGGACAGGAGATGAGTTTGATATTAATCCGCCGAAGGCGATCGGCAAATTCGTAATGCATTGCCTTCCCAGGGTTAAAATTTCAGCGTGTTCCTTTAATCCGACACTTGTCGATGGTTCTGTTCACCCCACGGTGATAACAGCGTTACGAGATTCACGCGATGGACACCCATCGAAAACCCAAGCCACCCTGCAGTTCTTGATTACGGCGCTTATCTCAAGCAACCGGGCCGAAGGAGATGTTGTATTCGACTCCCGAGAAAAACGAACGAACGTATCCAGCAGCTGAAGTACTTAATCATATTGCGAAATATGGTGCAATAATTCTAGAACAATTTACACGTAGGACTCCATTCAAGGGCAGTTCAAGCGCGTAGACGAAATATTAATCGTTAAAGGTTCACTAAAACTGTATTTGGGAAATAACAATATAGTAATCGGCTACAGAACGACAATTAAAATATGACTTTAATTCAGATGAAATGGCAAAATCAAATGAACATAACATTATTCCATAGGATATACTTATCGGGCAGTAGAAGCAGCCGACAGTACTTTATTGGCCGTATAATGCAGCTACGAATGTGTACAAGGCGATACGGAATATTTTGAGCGGATGTAAATGTAAATAAAGTGTTTATATAACATTAATACTATTATTCTGGTGTAGTAACTAAAAAATAGATAAATTTTACAAATTGAAGAAGTAAAAATTTTTAGTGTTGTAAATGTAGACCGATTTTTCAGATGATTTAAAATTTTCTGAAGATTTAAATTAAAGAAAATCACTGTTCAAACATTACTGGAAGAAGGTGAAATAATTTACATCAAATAATAAAGTTCTGTACAGTTATGTAGACGAAATTGTTTATATTTCATAAGCCATTGTGTAACACCCATGTAGCAGTTGCTTTTACGTAACCTTGCGATTTTATATAAGCGGATCATTGCGGGTGAAATTACTGGCGTTAGTAAAGCTACAGCAGAAAAAATAATTATTACGCATACAACCCGACGGTATCTTTGTTTAACTCACTGCTTTTAAGATACTGCTTTCCTTTCCGCACGCCATTGTGTGAAACTTACCACACATTCTTTAGACCTAATAGTAGTTAACCAGTAAGAATTTGGCCGACACCTAACCAGTAGAATAGGGGCCTCGGTTGAGTAGTGCGGGAAGGCGTTGCCACTCGAAGTCACAGCGAAATGTGGTCGATCGGCTGGGGCGTTCGATTCTCAGCTGAGGCAACCGCATTTCGCTTAGTTAAGTTTAGGGTGCATGTTGCATGAATGGTTAGTATGTAAGGGACGCCCGCACCCCCCTGAAGTAATGCGAAATCGGTTTCGAGGGGGAGGGGAGCAGAAGTATGAAATAATGAGAAAAAAAACCAGTTGGATAAGTTATATTGAAAGACGCAAAAACGCTGTCGGGTAGATTTATCCTAGGGGTTAATTTATACCGCCTGACAACTATCGGAGACTTTTATCGGCACATTGAAAGACCGGTCTTAAGCGAATTATTTAACTAACCCTGTAGTAACTACATCGGCCTGGTAGACCTCAGAAACTAAGTTATATTGAAAATGTTCTAAATGTGTGAGCTTATTGATTTAGTGTGTGGTGGAAAAAAGAAAATTTTCTGCATTTAAAGCAATGTAATAAAAATATTCAATTAACGAAATTTGAATTGCAATATACGTAGAATTTTAGTCTCTAGTGGTATACAGGGTATCCCACGACGTGAGATGACTACTTCGTTTACGTAATCTTTAGACCAAATATAGTTAAAATTTCTAATAAAGTTATGCCCTAAAGTAAACCTTTTTCAAAATACAGAGTGTTAAATTATTATTTATTAAATAATAACAATATATCTAAAATGAAGTAGTATCTAGGAACAACAGCTAAATAGAAGATAAGCTGTACATTATTGAAACTAATTTATTTTAGATTTGTTTTCCTAAAACAATGCGCAACATACTGGTTATGCTGGAATGATTTATACTGGTCGTTTTCCTATCGTCCGAACTACTTTTTATTTTTACATCAGACGTACTAAAAATTGGTGGTAACAACCGCGTTGTTAAGGAAGGTAATTTTAATTTTTATCGTACTTAATAGTTTAATTTTTAGGTTAAATAGTTTAGGAAAAAATCACTCGTTTTGTCTTAGCGCTTCCGTATTAAAATTGCAAATTAATAACAAGAACATCTATAACGCCCGGTTGCAGTTTCAAATTTTTTTCAAAAGCTTATTGAATTTAATATTTTTTTAGTAAACCTCTAGATTATAAGATAAGACCAGCGATATCCACGACCACATTCATTCACATTTTGTAATTGTAGCAACAACATTATTGGATTTTTTGTTTATCAACGAATTTAAATATATTAAAATCTATTTTAAAAAAGCAATACTTTCCTTTATCTATGATATGTGAAAATAAAAGTAAAAAATGTAATTATGAAGCAGAAGATGTCCTAAATTATTTTGCAAACGAAGGTGCCTGTCATAATATAAACTTAGTATTTCTGCATTGGAGCAGTTATATTCAGGACTGCTAGCGAGTTGGCTGTTGTCAAATGGATGGCGAGCATCTTTTCTAACGAGCAATAGAGCAATCAGTGGCGAGCAAACCGCGACGAGTAAGTGGTGGCGATCAAATGACTCAGAATCTTAAAAATTTGTCAGTTTTCTAACTTACGACGTACGTATTCTTACATTTATATCATAAAACTTTATTCTTCTATCATTGGAAAAACGGCTGGCAGTTTATAACTATTTATTGAATAGGGAATATTATGCAGCCAAAAACATCAAAATTTTTGTTTAAAAAATGAAAATGTACTTCATAAATCTTCAAAATTAAATATATTTCGACTTTACATTAGTCTTCATCAGTAATAAAATAATTAACTTAATTCTATTCCTGTAACAAAATTAGATTTAAGTTAGTAAGAGAACCAATCTCCCAAATAAATGGGAGATTGGTTCTCTTACTAACCTAAATCCCCGCCAGGGAAAGCATGCCAACTGAAAATAAATTTGTTTCTGTTAACAGGCCTTGCAGTTCTAAATACGACCCTGCGGAAAGTCCAGTGACGGGTTGAAGTACTCGATATGCTAAATCCATTGTTGATGGTTAGATAACGAATTAAGCCCCGCCAGGGAAAGCATGCTAATTGAGATTAAATTTGTTTCTGTTAACATGCCTTGCAATTCTAAATACGA
>JABXWE010064489.1:0-17382 GCA_014611495.1 Limonius californicus
CAATTACAACAGAAAAACAAAAAAGAAAAATTAATTTTTGAACAGTAGTTTGCGAGGATTAGTTGTAAATTTTCTACCTACAGTTTCCACTAATTGTTCCTTGTTTGCGAAACCAATTGACGATGAATGCTTAGCATGGCTAACCCATTTAATCTATTTTCACCAATAGTGCTTCTAAGCCATGCTTTAATTCGGCGAAGGGAGCTGAATGAACGCTCAATAGTGCTTGTTGTGCAGGGCTGTGAAAGCAAAATCAATAGTGCTTCTTTTACCTCATTTCACATTTTGAACTACAATTCTCATTTTCCTTAGATGCTTCTAAATTGTAAAAAGTTGCACAAGATGAAGTACTTTCATTCCATACCTCCAATGAAACATCTCTCATGTTACTCGGATGGAAATGTGTCAGTGAAAATCAGGCGATTGGTCTGCATAAAATCTGACTTCTAAAGATGATGTGATGGAACCCACGTAAGGAATTATTAGAGACCTTCTCTAAAATTCAGATGGATATCCGGCTGTAGGGTTGCTTCTATGCATTTCAGCAACGCGAGTGACGATTATATCAACATCAAATGCATTGCAATGTCGCCTGCTTTTTTCACAACGTCAACTGTGACGTTCTCCGCATCTTCCCGATGCTCTCTTACCATGACGAGAATAGTTTGAATGTGCTGGTTACTTTTAACTATGCCACGTGCCTTCAATTGAAGTGTATTTGCTACGGGTATCACTATAGAGGAATACTTCGCAATAAATGCCACTGACGCAAAAAATGAAGATTTGCACGCCGCTGCATGCATTTGATATGAATTTTTTCTTGTTGCTGCATTACCCGCTTTAGCTAATGTCTCTAATGCTTCAACAATATCGACGAAGTGATCCTTAAAAGCACGGATGCTCTTGTACTTCTCTGACCATTTCCCACCTTGGAAGGGGGAAGGGGCAGCTACTGCCTCTCGGATATGCCCTTGGTAGTAAGACTGTAAAATTTGCGCTAGCAATAGTATTACAGAATGCGTTTTCTTTTTTGTAAGGGGCAATAGTAAATAGCAAAAATGAGACATTTTAACAAGCACGGGAGAATTTCTTAAAACATTTCAAAAGTAAACAAAGAGTATACGTTCTGAAAGAGAGCGATACAGATGAATCAGCTTCAGAACCAGCTCCGAAAACTGGTTGGTGAAATGATGGACCAACTTTGTTATGTGACATCACTGATTTTCAAACGAAGCCGAGCGGTGGGTATTTGGTTAGCCTTGAGGGCAACTACATTTGCAACCAACACCAATCGAACGCGCCTATAATCTATAATCTCTGAGACTGAAAACGCGAAGCGGGTATTAAGCGTTAAAATTAATTATTATCAAAGATTGAAATAAGCTAAAAAAATTATCGAAAACATTATTCTATTCGCACATTGGTTCTGGGTCCGGTTGACAGATAAAAGACAGCGGTTGCTTGTGGTCGCTGAAGGATGACGTCACGTCATACAAGCAAACGAACGAATTGGTTGCTGCAACGGTTGGTGATTGTTTACACACGTGCAACAGTGCACAACAACTTTTTTTCATTCATACTACCGTTCCCCTCCCCCGGAACGCTTTCGCATTACTTCAAGGGGATGCCGGCGTCCCTTACATACTAGTCATTCATGAAACATGCACCCTAACCTTGACTAAGTGAAATATGGTCGTCGCCTGAGCTCCCAAAGCTGGTCGTTGAAGTGTTGCGTCATTGATTTCCAAACCAACGGGAACGGTTGCTGTTTGGTTAGACTTGCGGGCAACCACATTTGCAACCAACACTAATCGAAGGCGCTTTGTAAAAGCTGATGATAATTTTTTGCTAAAACTAGTGGAAAAATACGGTTAAGCCAATCTACGTTTTTGATTTAATGTGGACTGAATTTATTGATATGTTTTCACCTTATTGCAAACTACCATCTTTTACGATTATTATGCGTGAAACACCAATGTCAAGCCTTATCTAATTTTCATACAAACAGAACAATGCCAAGACTTTGTTATCAATATATTTTGCGGTATATTAAACGTCGTTTGTCTTCTACATTGGCTTTAGTACGCTTAATACCGTTCTAAGTCTGGAAAGAACTGGGAAAAGGAATATAACGGCTTCTCGTTATAAAAAGTTACATGTAATTAAAGCTTTTAATAGCCTACTATTATTTGTACTTAAACATGGGATATGTAATTTGTTTAATTAGCAATAATATATTTTGTTATTCCTTTATTTCTACGTATACTATTATCTATAGTTTCCTTATTATTGAACTGAATGACGTAAATACCTAAAACGTAATAAATTAGCATTTAAAAAATATGCTAATATTGCATTTTTTTATATCGCAGTTTTTTTTTCGCACGCTACAAACATTTAGATGTAATTGAGATTTTAACGGATATATTTGTTTTGGCACCATCCAAAGAAGGGGTTTTTAATGTATGTTTGCTTATAGAAACATTCGTATGTGATAAATTACCTACATATGCGAAACGGTTAGTCCAGTTTTAATGAATAATTTATAATCTCGATTAATTTTATACATAAAATTATATGCAATTTTTTTTAAAAGATTGTCTTATTGAAACTGTGCTGATATCGAATGTCGTAATAGGTTGGCCATGGAAAACAAAACATGTCTTTACTTAAGCCTTTTTAAATAACTTTTAACAGTTTTGACAGTTGCCAAGGTAAAATCCAAATTCTACAATGGTTTTGACTCCCAAGAACGCAAACTAATTATTTGTATATGATTAGGTATTCTTCATTTCTTAAAAGTGTTTTTGGAAACATCTAACACGTTGTAAAATTTTATGTTTACATTGTTTGACAAACCTGAATAATTTACAATAGCTCTTTGGCGATGTTCAATTTTTAGGTGTTACAGTCTATCTATAGATATCCATCTATTCAAAAATTAGAAATTAATATTGCTTCCGGTTATACCAGAATTATGTATTACAAACTCTTCCTTATTCCTTCTTTCCCAGCTTTCATTCTCTCTTGTTGTAAACTCAAAAATGTAGTGGATAATAGTTATTTTACGATTTTAACGTGTTTTAAGTGTGAAAATTTATATATATTCATATTAAACATACTACGTTAAGTTGAGGCGCTCAAACATGGTCGCTGAACAAAGGATTAAAAAAGAAGCTAAAAGTTGCCCAAACTTCTATGGAAAGGTCAATTCTGAAGATACGGATACAAGATAAGATACATGTAGAAGAAATACACAGCAGGATGGGGACAAGCAAGGTGATAGAGAGAAGCCACCTTTGAAGTGGAATTGGGCTGGACATTTGGGAAGGATGGCAGCAGATTGTTGAACGACGATAACAACTCGGTGGACTCTAATAGATTGAGCTAGAAGAAGCGGAAGCCCGCAAACAAGATGAGAGGACGAGTTGATTGAAGCTGCAAGAAGAAATTGGTGGCAAAAAACTGCAGACAGAAAGAAATGGGATAAAAATTAGGCGAACAAGCCCGCAATTGGGATGAAATGAGCTAAGAATAATAAACCCCAGCTGGGTACTGGATAACAGCAGCAGAATAGACCGAGGCAATCCCCTGTCAGTCGTAGGAATTGACTATCTGGTGCCATTCCGAATACGAAGATGCCACAGCCTCACCAATTAACAGTAGTAGAAACCCAACGTCTTTATCCACTTCTACGGCTGCTCAAGGTGTATCTGCGAGGGACAAACCAGTTCTACCCGAGACCACTCATGAGGGAAAAGTACACCAGCGCATGAAATGTGCTCTAGAAGTTAATATATTAATTATGCGAACGTACTACACTATTTCTAAAATGGAAATTGTCCTAACGGCATACAGAGATGAGCTTCATCGAAAGTTTACAGAAGAACTCCCCAACGTGAATGTAACGGCACAAAGAGTGTCTGATCAAATACGAGTTATCATCCGCAACAATCTACTATCGGAAAAAATCCTTGAACATACCCCGGAAGAAATCCAAGATCTTGAGACTAATGAAAATAATAACAATACTAAAACCAAAACAGAAACCTAAGATCGAAATAACTAACAAGTTCCAAACGACTGTAATCCAATACAGTAGAATGGATCCAACTAAAATACTTCTTATACCAAGACAAGACATCCGTTAAATGAGCAAAAATAGTTCATATTTTAAACACTCAAAATTTATCATCATATTTATTAGAAAGTTAGAAACCCAAAATTTTGTTGATCTGCATACAATTTGTTGTTCAAAATAACGGAGGAAAAATATATATGTAAGACACGCAGATAATACCAAAAGCACATAAGAATCAAAAGTGGATGCAACGCATTAAAAGGAAAATAAAACAGATAAGGTAAAATCTTTCGCGCATAGTTGAATATTCAAGAGGTAATCAAAGTTGCCGTTTGGAGAGACAGTTAACCACAGATGTAAACAATACAAAATATGCAGTATAAACGAAAACAACAGTGTGGAAGTGTTTATCGATTCTATGAAACAAAAACTGGCAGTACACTCAGGTAGACTTAAAAGACATACCAAAAGCTTACAACGGAAGCATCAAAACCACCAATTCTAGAATAAGGAAAAAAGATTTTACAGGATGTTAAAAACTGCCACTAACAACAATCAAGACGACTAACAAATATAACAAAACGATATACCATTATAACACTCGGTTTGAAGTGGTTTTTGTTTAACATTGGATACAACTGCACGATTTTAGTGTGGCACTGATTTATCTTTTGATTTAGGTAGTATGTCCAGCTAAGTCAGGTGTCTAGAAAAACTCCTAGATATTTGACTGCTTCATCTCCAGGGCTCCATTCAATATTAGTTGTTAACAGTTATGTGTTGATTCATTCGTATATGTTTGAGAGTAAATATTTTCGTTATGCATTTATCTGAATCTGGGAGGAGTGAAAACAGAGGACGGCGAGTGGAGACGAAAAACGGATAAAGAGGTGCAGGAAATCTATGGCGACCCATCCGTAACGGCTTCATAAGAGCCCAGAGGGTAAGATGGTTAGGGCACGTCAGCCGTATGCCGGAAACCAGACATGCGAAGATGATGCTGGAAGAAGGGACTGGTGGAAAAAAGAAAAAAGGACGCCCAAGAAAGAGGTGGCTGGATACGGTGGTGAAAGATGTGAAAAGAGCAGGAGTGGAAGATTGGAGAAACAGAGCAAGAGGCAGAGTCGGATGGAAAAGAGTCGTTAGTAAAGTTAAGGAAATGTAAAATGTTAAATGTAAAAAGTGAAATGTGAAATGAAATGTAATAAGGACTAAGCCATGGGCCTAGAAGGCCCGTAGTGCTGAAATATATATAATACATTTTCCTTTGCCAAATTGGTCTTTTCCACTAGATATCATCTTATCCTACAGTAGTTCAAAATATTTTGAGGCGCTTATCATCTTCAAGAATGTTATAGAGAGTGGATGCGGCATGCACTTGCTGTTGTGAAGCTACTTAGGGACACCAGTAATGGTTGTGCTGCCAGTGGCGTCACTTAGGATTTTCGCAGTTTTATTAAAACTCACTTGAATTTCTATTTTTTATTACTGAACTGCTTTCCTTTAAACAATCAAGTTAAGAATATCAGCAGAGGTAGGTGTAGCCAGTGGCGTCTCATAGGAATTTCGTAACGTTAATAAAACTTGGTAGTTCTACCTAATGTTAGACATTTTAATGTTCTTATAATTATTGCCAAAGGATAATTTTAACTAACTTATTGCGCTTGCGTAACAGTTTATATTTTGTAAAATTTGCAACATAGAACGTAATTGTGAAATGCGTTTATTTGGATATATGGATATGCCGGAAATATGGTTGGAACTGCATCTTGATAGAAATGGGTAGTGTTTTGGCAGTTTTATGCATACACTTCTGTTGAGAATGGACTGAACAAATACGAGAATTTGGATTGGGTTTCAAATGTTCCCGTTTTACTTCTTTTATGTAGAGTTGGCGTAATTCATTCCGCTGAAAACTACAAAACTATTGATTGACATCAATAAAATGTTAAAGATAAATAAGCAATACGATTTATCTTGTAAAGATTAATCACTGCTATGTGAATGTAAAATTACAAATAATATCTTTGTATAAATTAATAAATTACCAGATAACAAATTCAACGGCCGAAGATACAGATTGTACAGTAGAGTAAAACGGTGTTGTTACGTACAGTACAGTACAGTACACAACGCATCATCATCATCATTGACAGCCTTTTCGTCCCTCTGCACCTGTTTCTCCTCGGCGCTAAAGTAGATACACGGGGGACCTACAGTTTAACGTCGAATAGGTTTTTAGCATTAAAATCCCATGGTTGCAAGCCGGGTTGGGAAATTGTGTATGGTAGATTGTAGACAAGATTTTTATAAATCTGCATAGTAATGCTTAGGTTTCGAACCTAAACCAGAATCGACGTTTTTCTCAGAAAGCGAGCGCTCTACCAGCTGACCTACCACCACACACTCATACACATAACACAAATTTCTGTTGTAATTTGTAGATTAAAAAAACTCTTATTCTAAAGATAAGCAAAACGATAATAATATTCTTTTGTGTAGAATTGTAGCACCCATATATTACACAATGCACCATTTTAATTACACAAAGTTTTGCCACGCAATTATCAAATTAAACTTAAAATAATCGAAATTATTTATAAACCTGGTTGGTGACCTGGGACACCAATTGAACCCTGGCTTGACGTCACAAAGTTATATACCGGTAGTGTGTAATACCGCATCCACTCTTTATAACATCTATGATCATCCCAAAAACCAACTCTGTGAGCAGACGTGCAGCTCATAGAATCGTAGATGACAACCAATAAAACCGACAGGACATACTTGCAAGAGTAACTCCTGGTCCAAATTTAAAAAGAACTTGTGGCAAAGCATACCTATCAAACAATCGTTAGAAAAATACGCACAAAAAATGGATGAATCGAATCTCTTATTCTTTCGAAGAAGAAACTATCAAAACTGGTAAATCCCATGCAGAAAGGTTACACGTTAGCTATCAAGAACCAGAGCTGACAAATCAAATATTAAAATCAGTTTATATTGAAATAATAATTTTTGTACTTTTGCATCAATTTGTTCTAACAGCATTTCTTTATATATCAAAATGTCTGCTGTTTTATAGTTATTAGGTACCTATTTGGTATAGTCTGTTAAGGGCTGGCATTTGCTAGAAGTGCGTTTAGAATTCAATGTTTTTCAATTTTTAACTGTATGCGGGACTTTGTACACATCTGTAGAATCGAAGAGTAGAAGGAATGTGTCTGTTGTTGACTAGGTGAATAACTTATCTCCGGAGGTATTCCTTACTCATAGGAGATTGCGCTTCTACGGATTGATAAGAATACATTTGATAATATAAGAACAGATACTGATCTCATGCTGTGAGAATTGTGATATGATAGAACGATAGACAGAAATAGAGCTGTAAATAGCCAACAAGTTAGTATATGAATATGTACATGGAAGTCCACGTTATAAAGGAAGTGAAATATAAAAAATGCAATGAAATGCGATCAAATTATTATTTTCACAAATTTTATTGTTTGAGCATTTGAATAAAATGTTGTTATAAATATGTTTAAAGGGGAAGTGGGCCGTGGGCTAGAGGTTAGCGCGTTAGACGTCTACGCTGAAGGTCCTGGGTAGAATTCCCGGGACCGGAACATCGGATTTTTAACGGCCGTTCTCCCTTGCAAGGCAATGGCAAACCAGCGAGGTATTCTGCCTAGTAAATTTTCTCTGGAGTAGAAGTGTTTACACTTCCCGTGGTTCGGAGCCCACGTTAACCTGTAGGTCCTCTATGTCTGTGACACTCTAAAAAACGCGCAACACAGGCATAGGTGGGAAGATCGCTACGTTTCGTAAGAGATAAAGCACTCTAAGAAGAAGAAAGGGGAAGTGTGTTTTACAAAATCTCGGGAATCATCTGTATACAGGGTGATTAGCGTATACTGTAACAGGTAGGTAGGCTACACACGTTATAGTGTGTACATTACAGTCGTTTGTATCCCGTAGATCTTTTAGTAAACTTCACTTAAATAATAATCAAAGTAGTTATGTTGGATGTACTAAGAAACTAAAATGAATCTATTTACTAATAAATAAGATGCAGTTTTGCAATAGCTACATTTACAATATTTATTTCGTATAATTTCAACAAACAAATGCTGCGAAAGCCAAGATAGCATAAAAATATGTTGACATAAGAATAAAATCAACAAGAAAAATAAATTAAATAAAAACAAAAAAGAAAAACATTAATTAATGACGCAATAAATGTGCAAACTGCCGTCCACCTTGCTGTTCACATAAGCAATTCCACCGCAGATGAGAATTTCTAACACGAGTTAGAATGTGAGGGTTGATTGACCTACATGATTAGATAATTCTTTCACGTAAATCTTACCCTACAAAAAGAAATCTAACGGAGCCAAGTCTGCCCTACGTGGATGCCAAGGATGAATTGAACCTCTTGCAATTAATCTGCTGTAGAAAATTTCATCTTGGTAGTTTCTTACAATTTTATGGAAGTGGGTAGGTGTTCCGTGATATATAATTTTTTAAAAACAGTGTATCAGCAGTAACTTCGTTTCTTAAACATTGGCAGAAATTTACTCCACATGGATAATAATCTTCAGTAAGGTTTTGAACTAATGTGACGTAGTAAGGATGAAACCGGTTTGCTTTTGAAATGTTAAATTCTGAACTTTGTCTAAAGCCTACAGTTCTTGCAACTGTTCGGTGGCTTATAAGGGGATTACCAGTTACTTGTTCGATGACTGCTGCTTCAGCTTCTACAGTTGTGACATATCGTTGTCTCCCCTTTGGCTTGGAAATCTGTCCATATTGCCGAAAATTTCTCTCTAAACACCTAAAGGAATGATGTAATGGAAGGGGCTATCCTGGTATCTTGCGCATATCGTCGTACTGCTAAGTTTGCTACCCCCTTTGCATTTTCCCAAAATCAACATCATATCCGTTTTCTCGCTACTAGAATACAGGTAACCTTCCTATAGCACTATAGATAGGTTCCTAGAAAATGGCGTGTTGTGTGAAACCGTGTTATATGAGACCCAGAACCAGTACAAAAAGGGGGGTTAGGTTCCGAAGACTTATTAAAAACAAATATATTTTTTTAAATCCATACAAGCAACTTCAATTTTATTAAAAATATTAACATATGTATGTATAACACAAAACGAAAAGAAACAACGTATAACTACATATTTTCATTTTAATAACCTTAATTCAATAATTTTCTTAAACGTTTTTCCGCTTGAATGTTATCATCTTCCCACCCTGAATCTTTTTAATCATTTGCGTCTTCTGTCCTCTTTAAAAAATCTGTAATTTTGGGTTGCTTGCTAGTTCCTACGAGGTTATTGTAGATTTTCTGGTATGGAGATAAGCAATTTTGCAAATCCCTTTTGAATTTTCGGCTTCTTTCAGCAGATGGGTCTGCATTCAGGAAAAATGATTCTAGAGTTTTAGCGTAATTTTTTAATGTTGATTTATTAACTTCACAATCTTCATCATTGCTGTTCTCCTCAGAATCGACTTGCTTTACAACTTCTGATCCCATTTCCAGTAAATTCGCTTCGCCAAGTTCTTCTTCCGTCAATAAATCTTGAACGTCTTGAATTGCCATATCCGCAACACCATCACCTTCAATCGAGTTAGCAAGTTCTAATATGCCACCAATTTCATTTTCTAACGATACAAGCCCGTTTTTATTTCAACTGATGATGGCCAAAACTTTTTCCAACATGCATTTAACGTTGATGGTTTTAGTTTTTTCAAAGATAAGGATATGGTTTAGATACAGTGCTTAATTCAAAATTGCTTCTAAGCTTCCATTACCAATTGATCTCCATTCAGTTATGTCTAAAATCCATTGTAATCATCTCTTCTGATGTAGTAAATTTTAAAGGTATAATGAATACCGTGATCTAATGGTTAGAGCAACCAACTACTGTTTGGTGGTAGAAATACTACTTAGACGTTGGGATGACCTAAATTTTGCGGGTGGCCTGGAACATTATCTAATAGTAACAGCACCTTGATGTCCAAATTCTTCTTCTTTAAATACTTTACAACCTCTGGCACAAACGTGTTCTTGTGAAACAGTCTTTAATTTGCTGAATGAACATGAATACATTTTAAATAAGATAGTTTTTAGTGATGAAGCAACTTTCACAATAAATGGAGAAGTCAATTCACAAAATTTTCGGTATGTATTATAATTCCTCATCTATCCACTATCCAGTATCCTGATAAACTTATTTCTTAGATATTGGTCCCGCAATAACTGCCATTTACAAAACTTAACTCACAGTCAATACACTGGGAAAGTTAATGTATGGCTAGGAATAGTTGAAAATTAACTTATCGGTCCATATTTTATTGATGGTAATTTCAATAGAGCCAAATTTTTAGAGCTATTAAAAAACGATATCATTCCGGCAATAGATAATTTAAACATCGATGACCCGTGGTTTCAGATGGATGGAGCCCCTCCGCATTCCACGAATGCTATAAGAAACTTTCTAAAGGACAGGTTTCCAGGACGTTGGATTGGGAGATTCGGTACCGTACCGTGGCCCCCGCGTTCTACAGATTTGTCGCCCAATGACACCCTTGCTTGGAAATACCTGAAAAAAAAATTTATACAAATATTCCAATACAAAGTATTGATGAATTAAAAGATCGCATACGTACCGAATGCAATAGCTTGAATCCCGACTTTCTTGCGAATGCTGTGCGTGCTTTTCAACATCGTTTAGGTTATTGTTTAGAAGTAGAATGTGGCCATTTCGAATACTTGTTGTAACTGTTGTTTTTATTTTCATTTCCGTTTTCTGTTATTGATATTTAATGTTTTACAATAATAATCTTCGTTGTTGTTCAACTCATTTTGGTTTATTTATTTAATATAAACACTGCATCAACATAACCTTCATACTCAAATAATTCACAATTACAGTGACGTTTGCTTCTGTTTTTTAGTTGTGGGTATAGTTGGTAGGCGTAATTGACGCGTTCTTTTAAAAGTATACATAGGCAATGTATACTCAAAAGAAAAATTCTCTGTGTATGTATATATATATATATATACAAAGTGTTTAAAAGATACTTTCGGATATTTTAGCCACTAATAGATCTCATCAATACAAACAAAAAAGTCGTAATAAACATGGGTTTGAAAATCAACCGTTTTCGAGATATGCAGTGTTTGTATGAAAATAAGTATTACTTGTTGTTTCAATAAGTTCCCCATCCATTAAAACAAATAGCCGTTTAAATAAAACATTTTAATTACAATTAATTATAATAGATGTTCTACATGTCCTCCTTCCATTTGTGCACATCCTTCGCATCTCCGCAAAAATGAACGCATTCTTTCAAACATTCCCGAATTCATACGAACAGTCTGGCAAGCATGTTCTATTCGTACTCGCAATTCGTTTAAATTATTCACAGAGCTTGAATAAACTAACGACTTTAGATACCCCCAAATACAAAAGTCGAGTGGATTGTGGTCAGGAGACCTAGGTGGCCACACAACTGAACCTCCTCGCCCTATCCACCTGCCGTTGTAATTTTCGTTTAGGACGATTCTGACCCTGATTGAAAAATGTGCAGGGGCCCCATCGTGCATCAACCACATATTCATTCTATGAGGGGTACATATTCTAACAATAGTGGCAAGGCATTACGCAAAAAGTTAAGATAAAATTGGCCAGTGAAATGGTTCGGAATTAAAAAAGGTCCTGTCATATGGTCTCCTAAAACACCAAGCCAAACGGTAATTGAAAATCGTTGTTGATGATTCGATTCAATAATAGCATGAGAGTTTTCCGCAACTCTTGTTGGTGCCCATCAGCAAAACACCAGACGTGCAGCATAATCAGGCACAATAAGAGCCTGTACCCTTTGAATATGGTATGGGTACAATTGATCCTCACGTAACATTCTCCAAATTAGGGAAGCATTAATATTTGTTTTGGCAGAAAGTCTGCTGGTACAGGTACCTGGATTTTATTCAGTCCTCCTTAACATGTTAAGTTCCGCTTCAGGAGTAGAAACTGATCTAGGCCAACCACCACCACCGTTTCTTGATTTAAATACGCCAACTTCGGATAAACGTTGATGCAAATTTGTAAAAAATTTGTCACACGGAGGTGCCCGGTTCGGAAATGTTTCGGCATACAAGTGACGTGCCTCATAAGAATTACCATTGGCCTTACCATACATGAAATGCATCTCTGCCATTTCCGCGTTTGTATACATATTCCAACAACAACAATAACAATATTGACACTTACAAAAACTCAAACAAATGTTGTTTTATCCATTTCCATGGATGATGTGGTAAATACGATTCTGCCAAATAATTTGGCTGTATCTTGAAAACGGTTGATTTTCTAACCCATGTTTATTACGACTTTTTTGTTTTTATTGATGAGATCTATAAGAGGGTAAAATAGCTGAACGTATTTTGTGAACACCCTGTGTATATATATATATATATATATATATATATAACGGGTGATACGATTTGTTGAGCATCATGTTTTGAAAAATTTAGTTCATTTATACGAGGTCTCTGAGATAAGATGTGTACATGGGGTACTTGGCTACCATATTAAATGGGAATATTATAGGTATCTTAATTTCTTTTAATATAATATGGAAGATATTCCGGAGAATTTGGCGCTTGATACAACTTGCAATATGTGGTTTCAGCAAGACGGGGCACCACCACACAATACTCGTATTGTAACTAATTGCCTATATAACACATATCCCGGAGAAATGGATTGGTAATTAAGGGTCTGTTCGATGGCTGCTGGAACCCCGGGTCTCACACAAAACGTATGTGTAAGTTGTGTATTCACAATACCGGACAATTATTTGAATAAATGCTTTAAGTAACTGTCTTCAATGTTCCTAATTTATTTTAGCGTTTCTGCTTAATTTTGTAAATACGTTTATGTAGGTATTTATTTTACTGTCTATCATTCAGTCGATATACAGGGTGTCCCATGACATGATTGCCATAGCTTAAGGGTGTGTTGCTGAGGTCATTTAAAGTCAAAAATGTCTAATGAACATATGCCCAAAACTCTATCCTAACTGAGCTACAAGTATTTGAAGTTTTAGAAAACCCTACTAATGCACCGCTGGATTTCGCTGTTATTCAAAAGGGGTGGCTGTGATTCATCAGCTGTCATTCATTGTGATAGGAAACGTCACTTAATTTAATTCAGCGTATTTCGTTTTTGTTTAACATTCAAATTAGCTTAAAAGTATATTAATTTTTTGAAATGAAGAATACGCCGACATGCACTATGTTTACGGATTCTGTAATGGAATCGTCGAGCGGCAGTTGAAGAATATCGTCGGCGATTTCCTACTCGTAAAGTGCCTTGTAGACAAGTTTTTAACAATGTCCATCGGTGTTTAAGAGAAACGGGCAAGTTTCCTGCAGCTACTTCTGCATGTCCCGTGCAACAAGAGCTTGCACAAGAAGAAGCAATACTTAATATGGTTGACGCTCAATCTTCTCCTAGTGTCCGAAGAATGTCCAACAGACTTAACGTAAGCCGCGTGAGAGTATGGAGAATCTTACACAATTTCGGTTTGTACCCATACCATATCTTACCTGTACAAGCTTTAAAACCTGCCGACTACGCAGCAAGACTTGAATTTAGTCGCTGGTTATTGAGGAATCGAAGGCTTTGTCGGAACATATTGTTTAGTGATGAAGCTACCTTCACCCGAAACGGCATCAATAACACCAGGAATTTACATTGTTGGGTAGTTGAAAATCCACGGGAAACTAGGGAGACTAATTTTCAAAATAGATTTTCGGTGAATGTTTGGTGTGATATTATTTATGACCATCTCATTAGTCCGTTTATAATAGAAGAACGTTTCACGGCCGTTCATTATTTACGTTTTTTGAAAAATGACCTTCCAACATTACTGGATGCAGTTCCTCTCAATGTAAGACGACGAATGTGGATATAACACGATGGCGTGCCTCCTCACTTTGGTAGATAAGTAACAGATTTTCTTAATCAAAATTATACGAACCGCTGAATTGGAAGAGGTACGGCAGTTGCTTGGCCAGTAAGGTCACCCGACCTTAATCCCCTAGATTATTTTCTTTGGGGAAGGTTGAAAAGTCTTGTTTATGCAGAAAATCCTGAAAACAGAGAACAACTTGTTGCTAGGATTATGGCTGCCGCAGAAAATATTGAGACTGTTAGCAGGGGCACCTCTTCAATTCTGAGAAGATCTGCAATATGTATACAGCAATTGGGTGGACATTTTGAACAATTAATGCAATAAATCAACTTCTTTTTAACTGATTTTTAATGAAATTTTACCTGATCTTTTTTCAGATTTCAAATACTTGTAGCTCAGTTAGGATAGAGTTTTGGGCATATGTTCATTAGACATTTTTGACTTTAAATGACCTCAGCAACACACCCGTAAGCTATGGCAATCATGTCATGGGACACCCTTATATGATTATATGCCTTTGACATTACCTTCAAATTGAATTTGTTTAGATCAAATTCCTTAAATTCAAGTGCATTTATTTTGGACAATTCAATTTTTTTGTGGTAATTTCAAAGCAACCTAGATGGAAATTGTATTAATTTTTTTAAAGTATTGTTGTATTGTTGGCATATGCATGTCGCACATGGTGCTAAAGTACTTTTTATGCTCTATTTGAAAAAGTAGAAAGTTAATAGGGCGCCCATGAAATAAAAAAGTTGATCATCGCATTTCTGAAAATAGTTGACTTGGAAAATTGTTGGAATTTAATTCCTCCTGTCCGTTTATGTGCATAAGAGATTTTCGAAAATGACTAATTTCAGCTTTTTACGGGATATTTCAGAAATACTTGCAGATATTTTCAACACATTTTCGCAAGAGGCATGCTTTTCTCTAATTTAACCGACTTCGTATTTCTTAAGGTAGTCGAGATCCCCGTGTACATCATTATCTCAATCACCCTGTATATAGATGTTGGTCATAACTAGCATATTAGATTGACTGTAGTCAAATGTATATTATATCCATTATAAACGAGTTATACTGTACACATGCCTGCTTACGCACACTCTGAAATGAAAATATTCCACGTGTAAGCTATTATTATTTTTTTGTAGATTTTCATACCCAATATTTAATGTTTCTATTGCAATTGCGCACAGAAAATTAAATAGTTAAAAATCCTTAGGAATTCAAGAACAAATGGTGTTTACGTAAGTTCATAATATGCGTACCTACTTCAGACGTCTTTCTTTGATTTAGTATGTATTTTGGAAATAAAATTTTATTTACACTGGCATTATTGCAATTTTGTGTTCATAAAAATATTAAACTAATTGTTTTGAGGAGCTTCGTTGGATAATTATCATTGTGAGTAATGCTAGTGCTTCTTTAACAAATATTATAAGGTATTTGTGTTGGTCAACTTTCTATAATCAGGTCATTAAACACAGATAATTTTTTTCCATACGAATCGCAAATAGCAACATCTTAGTGGACTATAGACGGAATTCCAAGAAGATGAACTGTTTTCATCTTATTCTATCAGTTTATGTTTACATCAGACTCAACTGTTGCTAAATAATGTCATTTATTTATTAATTATCTGACGCAATAATGCACAACTTACTACATACAGTAACTTAATCATTTATTACAGCAACAAGTACAATTTTCTTAAACATCTTATCATTAAAGTGGAAGCCAAATTAAAGAAAAAAAAGAAACTTTAACCACGCACTACTAGTAATTACAACTTGGAGGGTTTCGTCATTATCTCCCCTCGAGAAAAACAAGAAATTTTAATTTCCCGTACAGTAACTACAATCAAGTATCCTGACGTAACTTTTATCGCCAAGGGAACGCGTATAATTAAAAAAGTTATGATAATGACACAGTCCTTTTAGGTGCTGTGTTATATAAAAACAATAAATTAGTTTGTTCATATGAACTATTCGAAACTTGGAATTACACCAGTTGGTTTTTAATATTTTTAGTGTGTGTCGTTTATCTTAAGGTTAAAGTAATTTAGTTTTAACGTCCAAGCGCAAATTTTACGAAAAACAATAATATTAAGTTATATTTTTATGGAAACTTATATCTGGTTGTTGATATTAGAATGCTATTAAGCAAGCCTCTGTAATTAGATAGTCTAAATAGTGAATCGCTTATCTAGGTCGGGTAAATATTAATAAGACAACAGTAGGCATTATTACGTAATAATTGTTTACTTGAACACTAGAGGTAAAAATTGGATCGAACTACGAAAAGTTAAACGAAAAATGAATTAAATCACTTTTGGCATTTTTACATTGTTGTTTACATATACATAGTAACACCCAACAGTGTTGCGTGACTTTCCTTTTCAGTTCTTATCAATATATTATTTAATTATACACAACTCTGCCATTGGACTCTGCACTCTTATCATATATATTTTGAGTCATTAAGTGCAGATTTCTTGTGGCTTTATTTTGGTTTAGTAATGTTATCTAACACCACTAGACTTTCAGGAAGGACCTTCACTTTGTGATATCACATCCTAACTTCAACTCTTATTGTTAGATTATAATAATGGTGGAGCTTTACACCCCATGAAAGGGTTTGGTCTGCAAGGCGGAAGGTCAGAGCTCCCGTATCCTTGCTCTCATACCAGTTGTCATGTGCCAAATGAATGACACGTAGTGAACATTAGACAACCGCATTATTACCCTTGTTCATTCGAACACAGGTACCCAATCATTTAAAGCGACTGGTAGGACGCCCGCCAGGCTTCCAGTCGAGGGTTTGAACTCCCGACCTTCTGTACCGGAACCCAGTGCTACAACCACTGGATCACATTGGCGACCTGTTATATTATACATCCTCAGAAAATCCAACATAGCTTTAAAAATTGATTATTGGAATTTAAACGCACTTCTTGCAAATATTTCTCAGGTATTAACTGTACCTAATAGGTATTGTAGTCGGATAACGAAAGTGCATGAGGAGGAGTAAAACGGAATGTAAGCAGTCTACTACCTGCTTTGAAAACATTTACTAGTAGCTTCGATATGCAGCTGCTAAAGCCAATATTTTTATGCAGTAACGCAGGGGTTCCTGTATCAAGTAGCCGAATTTTCTTGGAAGGATGCCGTTAACTGCATTCCTCGATCATGCACGCTTGTTAGCCGACGATAAGGGCGTATCCAGCTCAAAACGGAAGGGGGGATGCAGCTTGCTGAATACAACTTCTTTCATGGGAGAAGGAGGTCCATGGGGGGGGGGGG